>JAQQSW010019132.1:0-11107 GCA_028646575.1 Pseudocheirus occidentalis | reverse complement strand
AGGATTGCTGGAAGCACATACTTCTGTAAAGGGACAGGGACAGGGTAGAGAATAGAACAAGGTGGGGGGGATAGGAAGGAGGGACATATAATCATTCTCTCACAATATGTCCACTGTGGAGATGTTCTGTGTAATTACACATTTACAGCCTGTATTTGAATTGCTTGTCCTTCCAATGGAGGTGGGTGACAAGAGAGGAAGAGAAAGGATCTAGAATTTAAAGTTCTATAATCAAATGTTAAAATATATATATAATATATATATGCATGTATATATGTATATGTGTGTTTGTGTGTGTGTATAGTGTGTGTATATATATGTGTGTATGTATATATGTCCACGTGTATATGTATATGCACATGTGTGCGTATATTTATGTGTGTGTAGATTTATTTATTTATTCATTTATATTTCTATACACTAAATCAGATTGCATGCCAGCATGGGGGGAAGGGAGGAGGAGAGAAAGACAGAGAAAATTTAGAACTCACAAGCTTGTGGAACTGAGCTGTAAACTAAAAGTAAATAAATAAATAATTGTTTAAAAAAGAAAAAAAACTGGAAAAAGAAACAAAAACAGAAGCAAAAAACCCAAACATTAACATATTATTCCCACTGTCTGAGAGATCTTTTATAACAAAATAAAATAGTTAAGTATAATTAATAGTATACAGTGACCTCTTCTGAAATTTTATTTACACATTTCACATCCAGAATAACAATCAGTTTTTTTAAAAAAATGAGTTCAGAAATCTATTTTTTCTCCCTCCTCTTCATCCCATTGGGGGGAAAAATTATGCATAATAAATATGCATAGTCAAGCAAAACAGTGTCCTTTTATGGCTGTACATATATACATATATATACACATATATACTCAAACATGTATACATATGCATGTGAATATTATAATATATGTATATATGTATGTATATGTGAGAAATATATATCAACCCAAGAAATGCATACATGCTTACATAAATATATATGTAATTCACATATGCATATATATGTTTCAGTCTGTACCATGCTTCATCATCAGTCCTTCAGGTACTATGCAGTTCCTATAATGAAGCAGCAAAGTCATTGCTTTGACTTTTTGTACATGTGCTAATGGGATGTTATATCTGTTTCTGGCTTTGTACCTTCTCTGTTGTCAACTAGAATTCTAAATTCATAGTCAAATTAATTGAAGCTTGAATTTTTCTGATAACCGCAGACTAAGAATTAGTATACTACCCAGCTGCCCGAGTTCTTTTAGGAAATAAAAAGTCTATGAGGAGAGGAGAGAAGAAGCTATATTGGTAAAAAAACAAAGAAACAAACAAAAAACCTTTCTGTTCATTCCGTGTATTTGTACCCATTATTGTTTTCACTGCACACTACACTTAATGAGAAGACATAGCCTATTGTGTTTCAGGCTCATTTTGCTGTAATGTTAAGGGAATTTGAAGATCTTCCTTGCTCATTAATAGGCCAACGTGACCTGCTTTGAGCTCTGGCCCAGTTGGCAGCTTGACTCACATGGAGACTGTGGTGGGAGGAGTTTTTTGAACAGGTGGAGCAGGAAGAAAGGAAGAAAAAGAGACTGAAGTAGAACTGAGGCACAGCAGCTAGCCTGAGTGAGAAAGGGAAGATTTTTGCCTAGGGGAGCTTGTTTGTAGGGAGGCCTAACAGAGGGAAGGCTTAGGGGTGTTGGCATTCCCAGGCTTCATGATGTATATAATAAGCTTTTTTGTTACTGTGGTGGCTTTTTGGCACCTGAATAAATTTCTTGGTTTCATCTTAAAAAAAAAAAAAGAAGAAGAAGAAGAATGAATGACTTTGGAAGTTTTCTGACTCTCATGAGACCTTTCCTCATAGATGAAGGAATTCTTGGGTTAGGTTTTCTCCATTGTGTGCCTTTTCTACAAACCCAGGAATCTTCTAGTAGGAACAACAAAGCAACAGAGGGGAAAGAATACACATTTATTAAGAGATTACTGCAATATTACTGCAGTAAATGCTTTGCAAATATCTTATTTGTTCTTTACAAAATTCCTGGGAAACAGATGTATTTATTATCCCTGTTTTATAGTTGAGGAAACAAAACTAAAAGGAGCTTAAGTAACTTGTCCAGGGTCACATAGCTAGCAAGTATCTGAGGTCAGATTTGTTAAACAGGTCTTTCAGACTACAGGTCCAGCACTCCATTTCATGACTAGCTGGGTTAAGATGAACTTGGATCAGTTCACAGAATATTTTCATGAAGCACAGCACACTGTGCTAAGCATGAGAGATCTGGTGGTGGTTGTCCTTTGTTTTAAAAAAAGCACCAAAATATCATCACCATATTAGAGTAAAGTTACACTGCTTCCAGCTACAGCTCATCAGACCAATGAGTATACACACACACACACATGTATGTGTGTATGTATGTATGTATGTATGTATGTATGTATGTAACTGCTGGGAGGTAGTTAATCAGAATTTCTCTGTCTGGGGTTCTTGGAAGATGCAATTTCTCATCACTCCCATCTAAAGACCCTTGCTACAGTCTCTGTGGGGTCATAGAAGTCCTTTTACTTGTGCTTTGGCAAACATAAATGTTTGTGTGACTTTAGTGAAAAAGGCTACTTTTAAATGTCTGGATAAGACTGATATGGTGAAAAACTGGCCTAATGAATTCCTTCAAGGAAACTCTGATGAGTAAATTCCTAATATCATCACCATAGTGTTCTGGGAAGAGAACTGCCATGTTGTCTAGTGCCATTAGAGAGGAAGAGATTCTATTACATGGGGTTTTCAGTCCTTTCAGGGGCATGACCCATGCTATGTCTGAGAAATGTTGATAAATTATTAATTTGGAAAGTTTAATTGCCACTCTTCACTAAACTGCATAGATATGTTTATAAGGACTTCCAATTAATTTATATGACTTATTTTTGTAATATATTCTAATTCCTTGCAAAAAGTTCAATAGTACAGTATTGCAATGGTTCTTAAACTTCTTTGTGTCATGGACAACCTTGGCAGACGGGTAAAACCTATAGATGCTTTTCAAAATCACACTTTTAAATGCCTTTTAAAAAGGTATATAGGATTACAAGAGAAACCATTAATAGTTGGTTTAGTTATCAAATGTTAAATACTATAGTTATCAATGTGGTTATCAAGATATTAAAAGAACAAATTCATAGACCCCAGGTTAAGATGCTCTAAAACAGATCAATGTAGAATTCTGTCTTTAATGTAGATTTATAATTTGCCCATTCCTGTCTATCCTGTCCTTTCATAGTTTTATCAAATGGAGTCCATCCAAAGTGCTGGGACCTTCTGAAAGTTCTCTTGACATCACATGAAAGTCAGTGGTGCATAAGGGCTGTTACTTGGTTAGGTTTTACTTGTCTTATATTACCAGGTCATTTATTTTCACTAATAAATCTTTTTGAGTTGTCCTTTATACCACCTCTCTTTTGTAATTCCTTCTTTGTGGGAGTGTGGGCTCATGTCCACTGTATTACCTTCTGTGACACCAAATGTCAATTAAACTCCAGAAAACATACTCTATCTGGAGTTTGTAAGGATAAGAGTAGAAGAAAATAAAAGAAGATATTAGGACTGGCACCATAATATGGTGCCAATATCAAGGGTAATTGGTAGGTTGAACCATAATAGATCTTTGAATCCTAGTCAGGTTAGCACAGTGGTCAGAAGACAGTAGGGGAAACAATGCTTCAATTCTGGTTCCTGAGGTCAGGATAACTCAGTAAGGAAAAGTAATAGTCTTTGGTTGTGTATAATTAGATCCCCTTTGGCAAAATCCAACAGAAAGTAACTCTAAAATCTATAAAATCTGTTCAGTAACATCTTGGATGAGAGATTATTAGATTTTTCACACAAATATTATTAGTACAGTCAAGATCTTGGATAATACTAAAGGCTGCTGCTGCTGCTGCTGCTGCTGCTGCTGCTGCTGCTGCTGCTGCTGCTGCTGCTGCTGCTGTTGGTTTATGGTAGGATAAGCTAGAGCTGTTCAGTCAATAACTAGGTATAGTTGGTTCCTCATTCTATTGAAAGGCTATGGGAGGCTATTAGTCCTTCCCCCTGCCCCACCCCCACTCCCCACACACAAACACACCCAGCCTTAAACAAAAAACAAAAACAAAAATCCTTTTCCTTTAAGGAAAAGCTGAAGAACCCACATGCTGAATGACCACTGCAATTACAGAATGGGGCTTTTCTTGAGAAAATATATTTCCCCTGCTAAGTCTACCTTGCCTGAGGGTCTGGTCCCATATTTCTGTCTTCCCTCAGTCCACTCTATGGTACCCCGTGTCTGTCCCCGCCCCCTGTACATCCCTTGTCCTTTCCTGTCTTTGTCCTTTTTCTCCACTCCCTTCTTTGTTCTAATGGTCTTCTTCTGGCTTCTGACCAGGCCCCCAAGCATTTGGCCCCACCTCTTGGCTCAAGCTTCTCTGTCCCCAGTCTTAACACTTGTCCTTGAAGGGTATGCAGTTCCCCTCCCTCCACTGGCATGAGATCCCCTTCCTACCTCTTTCTCTTCCTCCCTCCTTTCTTTATGCTTCTAGGAGAATCTGCATTACATAAAAATTGCTTTATGTAGAGTGGTCCATTTAAATCTAAGATTAGGCTAGAAGCATGTCATGCTTTTATGATTTTATTGATGCTAAGTCAAGGAGCTCATAATTCATCCTGTAGATAAGAGGGAGACATAGAAGGGTCTTGAGCAGGATAGTGACATGGAACTCTGTAGCTTACAGCCCACATTTCCATGAAAGAAGATACACATACAGATTTGACATTTAGTAATTTCCCACATTTAAATTTTCCTTGTCTTGATTTTTTTTATTCTATGTGTGGTTTTGGTAACATCAAGTATGATGCTTTTAGTTACTGGAAAATAATAAGATCTGTCAATGATACACATCACTAGCTTTCACATATTTAATTCCTAATGATACTCAAATAATTATAATGGTTCTTTTTCATTGAAGTGGCCATATTTAATAAATATGAACAATGGCTAAGAAATATCCCCCAAACAGAAGCCTTTAGTATTGGTTTTAATAAGTAATAACATAATTTCAAATAGAATGAAATAAAATGTTTTATTAACAAATGCTTTGGCATTTGTAATAATGTAATTCTTTCTTGCTGTTTTTCAGTTGCTATTTTACCACATTCCAGACATCACCAGTCATGAAAAACGTATAGCTGTAAAATAAAAGAAAAATACATACTTTCTTTTTTTCTTGTTTTAAAATTCATTTATTTATATTCTTGTTTACATCATTCATTTCCTCAAGATTTTGAGTTACAAATTTTCTCCCTATATTTCCCCCACCCACCACCCCAAAACAGCCATCCCACTCCCCCAATCTGCTCTCTATGTCCTCCCCCATCACCCCTCTGACTTTGTGGTAGAGCAAGATGGATCTCCCTACTGCAGTGCCTGTATATCTTAATTCCCAGTTGCATAAATACATACTTTCTTTTCGGTCATGCGTTCCTTGAGTCTATTATAGATATTATTTATTAGTGCAATGGTAAGTCATAACTACTTTTCAGAAGTGTAGCATTATAGGCAAGTTCAAATTTTTCTCAAGCTGATAATATTTTTGTTAAATAATTAATTTAAAGTAAAATAAAATATATGTGTATATATAAATATATAATACACACACGTATGAAGGATCTATGTTTTAATTTTGTCCAAGTAGAAATTTCAGAATAGAAAATTCCTCCCTTCACCAATACACATTGCAATGTATGACCTACCAAATAAATCAAAGGAAGAAAACAAATTTAAAAACAAAAGGAAAGAAAAAAAAAGATTCAACAGAATTTTTACTCCAATGCTTAATAAAGAGGATTGACTGTAGAAGAGTTGTGCCCAGGGAAATTCAGTGATTTGCCCATAGAAAACAACTGGCAATATGAAGAGGCAGGATTTAAACCCAAATCTTGCTGCCCCTGAGTCTACTGCTCTCTTCACTAGAGCAAACCAACTCTTAGGGAAAAAAAAAAAACAAAACTACGTTGAGCACATAAATAAACAAAGGCCCAAACACTTCCCAATTATTTTATTTTAAAAATATGTTTATTGGGGAGGTAAAGGTGGAAGAGAGACAGAAAATGTAGCTGAGTAAATTCCTTCAGAATAAATCCCATTTCCTGTCTTTTATCTCTTTTCCAGTCAGAGACCAATAGTACTATCTCTGTCTCATCTACCTTTTCACGCACCAACCTTGCTACAACCTTTGTTGTTCCATCAACCTCTTGAAATAAAACTTGTTGTCTTTTTCATCATTGTCTTTCATCTCTGAGGATAATTGGAAGAGTTATGCAGTTTTAATAAAAATTAGTTTTTTTTTAATTTTCAGCCCTATGAATTTATCAGTGTAAAGAAATTTCAATGAGGAAACTCCATCTACTCTTAGAGAGTTGCTAATCCTCTGTAGCTCATCATCTTCTTAAACAACCCAGGGTCCTGAGGGGAAAAGTGTTACTGCCAGCTCATAAGGTTGGGGGGGGGGGAAAGGTGGGGGCTGAGTCCTACTCAGGCCACCTGATATCTAGAACGCAGTGATGAGGTAGGAGACAGAGATGGTGAAAGTCACCTTTAATTCAACATAAAGCAAGCTCTTTTCTACTCTCTAACATCCTATGTGCAGATGTGACAATCTGTGCTGTTCCTGTGTTGTACATATGCTGTACTCATACACGATATGTAAGTCAGAATGAGAACATGACTGATGCGCATGTTATCAGGGAATGGAGCAGAGAATAGTTTGGAGAGCCCATCCGGATATAATGGCCATAGAGATAACAGGCGACAGGACTGATCAACCATTCCTGCCATCCCTAGACCATCTGTGACCCTCAACAAAGGAGAACAATAACCCCAACAGAAAAGTGACTTAAAAATATCACAAAGCTATTATGTGTCCAAAGTGGACCTTGAATTCAATTCTTCCTGACTCCAGTCCTCTATCAGTGGATATAAGACACTGAATTTCCCATATTTACCCAATGCTGTATTTTTTTTCCTTTGACCCTAACATAGAAACCTTCTCTACTAATTACAATCACCTGGTCACATGTACAATATGTGTGAGAGACAGCATTAGAACCCAGTTCTTTATTGTATGTCTGGCTCAGTGTACCCCCTATGTTAAAAGACCTAGCAATGAACATCATCAGTTAATCAATAAACACTTATTAAATGTCTACTAAATACCAGGCACTGTGCTAAGTGTTGGGGATACAAAAAGAGGCAAAAGACAGCCCTTGACTTCAAGATTATGATCTAATGGGGGAAACAACAAGCAAGCACATCTATACTTAAAGAAAGGTCATTAGAGATCAGGTAGCCTAAGTATTTTTAGAAGCCTGGAGAAGTTAGCAGAAATTGCACAAGAAGAAAACGTTAAAGCTGGAATTGAAAATTGAAAAGCAAAAGCTTTAATTTCCAATCCAGCATTCTTATCACAACATCATGCTTTGTACTTATGATCCTATGGTCTACTAATCATTAAGGATTGATGATTTTTTATAGATTTTTTTGTCCTTCTTTTATTTCCACCTTTCTCAATGACACACTTGGGAATAATTGGAAAGATATACCATTATCAGATAATGTTATGAACTGACTGAGTCAATCTGAGTACTTTAAATTGAACATTTAAGTGGGACAGCAAGGTGGTACAATGGATAGAGAGAGCCCTAGGTTTGGAATCAGGAAGATTTATCTTCCTGAGTTCAAATCAGGCCTCAGACACTCATTAGCTGTATGACCCTGGGCAAGTCACTTAACCCAGTTTGCCTCAGTTTACTCACCTGTAAAATGAACTAGAGGAGAAAATGACAAACCATTCCAATTACCTTTGCCAAGAAGACCCCAAAACCCCAAATGGAGTATATGAAGAGTCAGCTATGGCTGAAAAAAATGAATGAACAAAGAGCCAAAATCCCTCAAAGTGTATGCATCACTGTGTATGAGAAATCTGAAAAAAAAAAAAACCACTTAATTTTTTTATTCTTTACTCCATTTTTGTTTAACAAAAGGGCTTTGTAAGTGATGCCACATTATTTTTTCCATCTCCACATACATTTTAACACAAAATATAATCCTTTGACTCATCATCCAGATTTCTATGGATATGAATTCAAAACTAAGGTCTGATCAAGAACTTGATCAAAGACAGGGTAAAATACTCCCAAAATACCAAAGTTCACATAGCAACACTTGTTTGTGGTACAAAACAAAGATGGAGAATGGGGCCTCATTAACTGGACATGCCTGATGAAATTGAAATATACTAACCTAATGGAATATTATTGTGCTGAAAGAGTATAGTTGTGGGATGAATATAAGGAGTTTAGAGAAGCAGAGTAAGGCTTGTATTAACTGATACAAAGGAAAGAAAACAGAATTAGGAAACAGATATAGTGTCTAAAATAACATTGAATCAGTTAGGGGAAGATGTCAATTTAATTTTTTAATGCCCTATGGCATTAAATACAGGTTAAAAGATACAGGTTATATAATCTCAGTCTAAGCATATCAACCTTTCAGTCTAAGCTTCCAGCCTTAAACCCCAGCAAAACTAGGAGGTAGGATTGATAACTTTTAATGTTGCTTTACAGTTCATGTTTCTAAGTGCTCAAACTTCAGAAAGTTGATCAATCTGAAAACCTTTTGTAGAATATTATTCAGGTCACTAATAAGGACCTTGACTTTCAAGGATCAAAGCTTTTAAAAGCCACTAACAGGAATGAGACAACTTTATCAAGGACCTAAATACAGTTAGAGCCCTTTTATTTATTAGATGGGCTATCATGATTCATTTGCCCATGGTTTTTTTGGAAATCTACATCTGTACCCACTACTGTATATATTTATAAAACCACGATGGCAAGTGAAAGGCAGTTAGTTATCCTCCCACTTTGTAAAGAAGAGTTCAAAAATGTATGAGAGTTTTTTAAAACACTGTGATTTAATATTTTAAGATCAATTTTAAAAAATGATGTGCTACAAATTTGACATTAAACATTAATTAATCTGATATTTTATACTTAAAATAAGTTCATATTCATATTAATTAGGGTGTTTCTATAGTTTTATTAATTTCTCTATGGAAGTAGAATCATGTGTTTAGAAAAATAGGCATTTTTGTACTAGGCCAAATATTGTTTTTAAGTTTTAAAATATTCCCCCTCCTCTTTTTTTCAATATCTTCTAACCCATTCCTTACCCCTCTTCTAAGTAGAAGCCTGTCTCTATAGCAATTATGTATAGCTGAGCAAGGTCACAGCTAGGTGCTGCAGTGGGTAGACCGCCTAGTCTGGAGTCAGGAATACTGATGTTCCCAAGTTCAAATCTGACCTCACACAGTAGCTGTATGAACCTCAGCAAATCACTTAACTCTGTATTGCTTAGTTTCCTTATCTATAAAATGAACTGGAGAAAGAAACCGCAAACCATTCAAGCATCTTTGTCAAAAAACAAAAACAAAAACAAAAACAAAAACAAACCCAAATGGGGTCATGTAGTGTCAGACATGACTGAAACAAAAAAAAAACAGCAAAGAAATGAGCAAACAAATCAAGATATCACCATATCTGAGAGTGTGTGTCTGATCCTATACGTCTTGTTTGGCACAAATCTAAGAAAAGGTGCAAGATACGTTTTAGCATGAAAGCATGATTGGTTTATGTTTTAGCATACTTTGAATTCTTTTACCTTCACATTGCTGTGGTAATTATATGCATTGTCTTCCTGGCTCTGCTCAGGTCAATCAATGTCTGTTAATATGTCTTTCCATGTTTCTTTGAAATTGTCATATTCATTATTTATTAAAGAACAATACAGTTTCATTACATTCAGATACCATAAAGACATAAATCTAGAGCCAGAAAAAAATCTCATAGGTTACCTAATCTAAATTTTTCATTTTGGAAGGGAAATTGAGCCTGGAAGACAACAATTGACCACCTTGATCATCCTTGCGGGGGACATTAGACTTAAATCCAGGTCCTTTATCTCTAAAACCAGAGCTTTCTCCTCTTTTGTCATACTGTCTCCTTACTAGAATCTGTTCACACAGACTCAATTAATGGGAATGTATTATATTTCCTGTAATTTTATACAATAAAAGTGCTACTATACATATCCTTATACATGATAGGTACTTCCCTTCTGTCCTCTGACATCCTTACATGGGATACATGAAAAAGCATAATGTTAAAGGGGGCAGGGCAAAAAGGTTATAAGTAGGCTGACCTTTTTAATATGGTTCCAAATTGTTTTCCTAAGTAGTTAGATGAATGATGGAATGAACAAGTGAAAAAGCACTAATTAGGAAATAATATGTGAAAAGCATTGTGCTTAAGTGGTGGGAATACAAAAAAGAAAAGTTGAAACAATCTCTGCCCTCATGGAGCTAAAGTTATAATGAAAGAGACAAGAGTACAGGAGGTTTCACTTTCAAGTGATGTGGAAAGGTCTTATGATCCTTAAGCTACAGTGTTAAAGCAGATTTTAATATGTCTTTAAAGTACTTTCTACTGATTAAAATCATCTCTATATTATAGATAGGTAGGCAGGTAGATAGATAGATAGATAGATAGATAGATAGATGACAGATAAATAGAGATAGATGATCAATGATAGATAGATAGATAGATAGATAGATAGATAGATAGATAGATAGATAGATAGATAGATAGACGGACGGACGGACAGACAGACAGACAGACAGATAGATAGATAGATAGATAGATGATCAATGATAGATAGAGACAGACAGAGATAGGTAGATAGATAGATAGATAGATAGATAGATAGATAGATAGATGATAGATAGATAGATAGATAGATAGATAGATGAATAGATAGATAGATAGATAGAGATAGATGATCAATGATAGATAGATAGAGATAGACAGACAGATAGATAGATAGATAGATGGATGGATGGATAGAGATAGATGATCAATGATAGATAGAGATAGACAGACAGAGATAGATAGATAGACAGATAGATAGATGATAGATAGATGATAGATAGATAGATAGATAGATAGATAGATAGATAGATGA
>JAQQSW010019131.1:0-11107 GCA_028646575.1 Pseudocheirus occidentalis | reverse complement strand
TTTGCCAGATGGAGAAAGAGTCTCAAAAGCATTCTGAAGAGAATAATTCCTTCAGAATTAGAGTGGAGCAAGTGGAAGCTAATGACTTTATGAGAAACCAAGATACTATTAAACTGTTACAAAAAAACGAAACCAACACTCAATGTCTCAGATACTTTAGAGATTTTCTTTACCTCTCTCCTTGTCAATGGGTTTTTAGTGAAATCTACTCAGATACTCTGAAAGATCCTCAGTCTCAGACCCCTTTACTCTCTCCCATGATAGTGGTTATGCACTGCCTAATCTGATCTGGAATAAGAGGAGTTAACAGAAAAACTTTGGGTCTGTTTAAAATACAGCACTGTGACACCCTCTTCACTAAGGAGGCAGGGAAAAACTCCTAAATAATCAATCTTGAAACCTCCAGAATCTGAATTCATTAAAATCAACTAGTATAAGTGTCCTGAAGTAACACAAATAAGTTTTCAAAGTATTACAACTAATTTCCAGTTATTACAGGATTTCCAGATATTAAACTTCCCTAGTCCAAATTAGCCTTCATAGCAATTTATCCTAATGTCTTTCTCCTATCTTTTGATATAAAATTATTACTTTTTGGAACTCTACATGAATATCAACATCAACCTTCAAATTAATATACATTAATACATAGCTTGAAAATAACACTTTTAAAATGTTAAGGTTTCTCATTTACTTAACAAGAGTTTCTTCAGTGTCAACTAATATAAATCTGACCTATCTTAAACATCAATTAAGAATAACACACTTCACTTATAATACTACCAGAATTGATTTAGTTACCCTCTGGTTATGTTCAGATATGCAAAAACTTTTCACTTTGGATGAGGCATGGTTAAATGCTGATTAGCCTCTCAGCCTGTCTTTGATCTGAGGGGAAAGATTCCTGCTCCCTTTCCATATCTCTATAGCTCTTTCCACACTCCAAAACCTGGGCAGGGTTTTTAGAATGTAAAGAGAAAGAAGATTTTCCACACTATTAATCTAAATAATAAAATATTTTTCTTTCTTTCTCTTTGTCTCTCCCTCATCCACCTGATGGAGGAAGAAGGGGGAGACAAAGGGAAAGCTACATTCCAAGAAAGTTCAACAGTAGCCCTTGCTGTCCTTGAACACACAGAAGCTGTCAGTAATACAGACATACACTTAAAACAGAAACATAGAGACACACATTTCACATAGAAACACACAGAACAAATATTCAAGCCAATTTCACTTGATCATTTTCTTTTTATCCTCTTATATTTTGTGCTAGCTATCTTAGACTGTTCCTTTTCCATGGTTCATGAGTTCTTGTCCCCTAAGGACTAACCCTATCTTACCAAGTTCCCTTGGGGGAGTCAAAGCCACACAGACCTAAACTGATGAGACTTTCCTTCCCTCCCCTACATACCTTGTCACCCAGTGGCTTACCAGTTCTTGCTCAGAGAAACCTCTCAGAGCTCACCATATCTTGCTTGTCTGGGCTGTGCGCACAGCTTACCTGACTGTATATCAATTTCTGTGGACTGTCTTCACTAGCACCATTGGAGCTCTTTTGATGTTTATTCCGGTTTCTACTTCCTCTGAGTACCTCTTGGAGATCTTTTACCCAGCCAGAGTGAGTCCATCCACTGAGATCCAAGGACCACGGGACAAAATACCAGAGGGTAACTGCCTAAGGGTCTCAGTTAGAACAGCCTCTCTCTCTGTGGGAAGTATCTCAGTGGAACCTCCAAAACTGTGTGCGGTAACAAAGACCCTTACCCAAATTAAACTCAAAGACTTCTCAAGGTAGAAAGTAGAAAAGAATTCATTATAATTCTCATGAGAAAAGGGTGACTTCCACTGATTACATACAATACGTTCTCAGTGTTAAACGTGCCAGGCATAAAAAAGATACATAGTTTTATAGCCCCAGCCCCTTTACCTACTCACAGTCCCCCCTCCCTAGCCCCCTTCCTCTCAGCTCATTCTCACAAGCTTTGAGGGCACAATCTAAAACACAATAAATCTAACCCAAAGATATAGTAGTAGATGCAGTTGGTTTGTAAATTTAGCAGTCCATGCAACTCCTACGTTTCTCAAGGCCACCTTTCTTTTGATTAATGAACAGAAGTGGTCAAAGCCTCTCCTTGTTCCTGTAACACTTCATGGTCAACTTGCCCCTACAGTATAACTGGGCAAGGAACCAAGCAGATGTGATTATGCTGTAGATCCTAAGAATCCTTGTACAACTCCCATCCTTGTTAGTCTCAACCTGGGTAATCATGCAGATGTGTTCTCATCTTGGAACGCTTCAAGGTCCATAGCTTGCTTGTTTGTTTGTTTTTTACAGAAAAACTGGCTTGAAAACCCCACCTTTAATTCTATGAGGGTCCCCTAGCCTAAAAGTTTTATGAGGGGTCTTCACCATATCTCACACACTTGGGTATACAAGTAAGCCTCTGTCTTATCTCAAACTGCTAGTGCTCCTCAGGGGCTAGCCCACCACTTTTGTGAAAATAAAGCTCTCTTGTCTATGAGAACCTCTTCCCCCTGAATGCTTTTGAGACAATCAGACTCTGGATCTCATCTGCCTCAATCCCATAGACAAAACATGGGTTTTCTTGGCAGAGATACTAGAGGACTTGCCATTCCCTTCTCTAGTTGGTCTCCATTTTACAGATGAGGAACTAAGGCAAACAGGGGGTAAGTGACTTGCCACGGGTCATACAGCGATTAAGTTCTGGGTTTGAACTTGGATCTTCTGACTGCTGCTCTGGTGCTCTATCCACTGCACCACCTAGGCACCCAGCTCAACACTCAGCATTGACCAAAAGAACAATCTGCTCTGGGTCACCTACTGCTACTTAAAAAAAAAGTTACATAGCTCCCTGTTGCTTACTGAAAACAGTAGTAATCACAAGGACAAAAACTAAGCAGTGCATATTTGACCTCAGGCACTTTTGCTGTGTGACCTGGGCAAACCACTTCACCTCTGTTTGCCTCAACTTCCTCATTTGTAAGATAAGGATAGCAATAGCCCCCAAGGTTTATTGTGAGGATAAGATGATGACATTTGCAGAGAGATTTAGATAAATTCTAGTTATTATTATTGAAGTTCCTCTATGGTATGACTACAGCCTATTTTTCCAATCATATCTCATGTTTCCTATGGCCATTTCCTCCCTTAATGCCTCCACCTATTGAAATTCTTCCAAAGTCAGCTCAACTGCTCCATTCCCTGGTATCCACCCTATTTAGAAAGAATCTTTGCCATCTCTGGACTCACCTAGCATTTTATGTCTCCTCTAAATGTTTTGTATGTCTTTTTGGACTTACAGATGAATTAAAAGGCACTTATGTGCAAAATTCTAAGCTAGTCACCAGAGACATAAGTAGAAAAATGCAGACACTCTCTGCCCTCAAGGAGTTCATTAACATTTATTGAAAGAGATAACATATATCTGGAGGTTTCAGCTGGATGCAATGGCAAAGCAGTTTCCATTGACAAAAAATGTATCAATTTCTGATTTTGAATTATGCACACAGTGGTTACTTCATAGCCATGGGGGTGGGCTGAAAGCAGGGCTAGTAGTGTGGGGTATACTGTTATTCCCAGAGTTCCTGAGCTCAGCATCCTGGGATTCTCCACTGAGGTCTGAGTGCCCATGGTAGTCCAGGCTTGTTTAATGTGACTGGACCATGTTGCTACCTGTCCTTCCCTCATGGTTGGTACCTTGCTGCTTCAGCTGGGCTACCTTGCCTGCCTGGAGATGGCATTTGGTCAGTAATCAATGAGGATGTTGGCACCTTGTAAGTAAGGATTTTGTTATTCATTTTTAGATAATAGTTCCCTGGATCACATATATTAGTTCCCAGAATCACATATATTAGTTCCCAGGATCATAGTTGTAAACAATTTCTACTGTGACTACGCAGTCATAGGGATGATATCATATAATATTTACTACATTTGTGTCCTATGAAGTCATGATGATATTGCTAAAGTTACCCTGGAATGCACAAGGGGAATGTGCATATGTGTTTGCTTCAACTGGGCCCCCTTGAGACTCAGGGGGGAATGCAAAAGCTGGAATGCTCTGTATGCCTTGATGGGGCCCATCAAGGCTTGGGGGGATTTATTAATGTGTATTAGTCCCAGTTGGCTCCCATTGAGATTTAGGGGACCTTTGGGAGTTGTAGCTCCTCCTATATTCTTCCCCAGCCCCTGTGAGAAGAGTAATTAGGGGATGCTGTAGGAGTTAAACTGATGCTCCTATTACGAGCAAACCCTCTTGAGAAGATCAGAATAAAGTAAGCTTGTTTAAGCCCTTATTATATCTCCAATCCTGTCTTCCTATCTGCTCAGATCAAGAATGAACCTGCTAATTCTAGAAGCTCTCCCACCTTACAGTTGGGATAGTCAGTGATATCTGTCTGACATACCTCCACTTGGACTGCTTCCTTGCATCATGGCTGCAGGATGCAGCATATGTAAGCAGGAATGCTAGTGGTATAGGTAGGGCAGTGTTTATGCTCATCAGTGGTAATTAGTCAGCAGTTAGTAGACATATCTTACCTTTCCTACTAAATAGGGATACTGAGCACTAAACAGAAACAAAGAAAGGCAAAGAACAGTGATGCTCAGAAGTGCTATATGTAAATTTATATAATTGTACAAATAAAAAATATAACACAATAAATTTAAATAACTATTTTATCTAAAATAAACTGGGAATAGTTTCAGAGACAAGACTTCTTGCACAAAGTGGGACTTTAGCCCAGACTTGAAAGAAGCCAGAAGGTGGAATTGAGGAAGGAGAGCATTCCAGGCAGGGGGAACAGCTCATGAGAATGGATGGGGTCAGGAGACTGAGCTTGTAAGGAACGGCCAGGAGACCTTTCCCACTAGATCACACTATACACGGAGGGGGAGTAAGATGTAAGAAGACTGGGAAGGGGAAGGTGTACAAGTTATGAAGGTTTTGAATGCCAAACCCAAGATTTTATATTTGATCCTGGAGACTGAGGAACCACTGGAGTATATTTAATAAGGAAGGGGATAATAAGGACAGACCTGCATTGTAGGAAGGTCAATTTGACATTTTTCTGCAATTCTTTATTATTTATTTATATATTCTCTTTAAATTTTAAGTTCCAAATTCTCTCCCTCCCTTCTGCCCCTCCCCCACCCACTGAGAAGGTAAACAATATGTTATCAAATTATACATGTGAAATTATGCAAAACATTTCTGTATTGAAAAAATTTTCAGCAAGAAAATTATACTTCAGTTCTCTCTCCAGAAGTGGATAGCACTCTTTTTTCGCCATGAATGCTTTGGAATTGTCTTGTTATCACTCTACTGATCAGAATAGCTAAGTCTTTCACATTTGATCATCATTACAACATTGTTCTTACTGGGCACTTGGTCTTGTGGTTCTTATAACTTCACTTTATATCAGTTCATAGAGGTCTTGTGGTGCTACAGGGAGCACCCCTGCAAAGGAAATCCCAGGTCACTTTTGAGGTGATGCTATACTATCGAGATGAGATTGGCTGGCCAGGCCATTGAGTTGGTACATTATAGCATGTATTTGGGACAAACTTCAGGTGGACAGTGAACTGAGAGCAGAATTGAATGGAAGGAAGAAAGTAGACTGGATTGCATTTGGAAGATTATACAGTGTTTCTAATTATATGAAATTGTTTTCTGCAATACAGTGTCATGCTTTCAATATAATCATTCTCCTGGTGATGCTCTATAGTTGTAAATCTTGGAACATCACAATCTGAGGAATCAAAGTTGCAAGTGACTGAAAGGACAAAGATGAGACATGGAGGGCAGAAATAGAGCAGAAAGACCATTGGATTTTTCATTCAGAGGACCTGGGTTCAAATTCTGGTTTTGCCATTTCCTATCTCTGAGCCATGAACAAGTCACTTCCTTTCCTTCAACATCAAATTCTTCATCTTTAGAATGAGGGAATTGGACTGTATGGTTTCCAGGGTCCCTTTTAACTCTAGATCTGTGTTCCTACAGTATGTAGGACCTCTCTTGGATTTCCATTTTCGCATTTGTCCTAGTACAAAGGAAACAATTTTTAAAAATCTATTCTTGTGACTTGGAGTATCTGTATTAGGTGCTATATATCTGTACAGGCCAGCATAACACCGAGGCCTAGAGACATTGTTATTTGTCCAAGGTCAAACAGATAAGTAAGGAGCAGAAGCTGGATTTGAGCCCAGCTTCTCAGACTTTTCCAGACCCATCTCTCTTTCTACTACATCATGCTGTGTCTCAGAAAGAAAGAGACAAATCAAAGAAAGACAAATAATATGTTGGGTAGCAGAATTAGGCTCCCAAGAGAAGAGCATAACATCCTGATGTGTTGAACAAATGCCAAATGGTAGAATTTTAACAACATTAATGTGAAGTCTTCAACTAGATTTATTTTTTGATGTTTTATTTTTAACACATTTATTTATTGAACGTTTTTAAAGTTCTAAAATCTCTCCCTCCTGACCTTAGCCAATCCAATAAATAGGCAAGCAATATATTAGTTATACATGTGAAATCATACAAAACACATTTAGATATTACCTATGTTTCTAAAAACATCAAAAACTGAAAAAAGCAAGAAACATTTGTTGTTCATCATTTCAGTCATGTTTAACTCTTTGTGACTCCATTTGGAGTTTTCTTGGCAAAAAAAACTGGAGTGCTTTGCCATTTCCTTCTCCAGACCATTTTACAAATGAAGAAATCAAAGCAAACAGGATTATGTGACTTGTCCGGGGTCACATAACCAATAAGTGTCTGAGATCAGATAACAACTTATGAAGTCAGATCTAACTCCAAGCTTGGCATCCTGTCTACTCTAGTCTCCTGGCTTCACTAAGAAACATAAAACAAAGTGACAAAATAGACTGCAGGCTGCATCTCTAGTTCATCAGTTTCTTCTCTCTCTGGAGGTGGATAGAATTTTACCTCATGAGTCCTTTGACATTGTCCTAGACCATTGTCTTGATCAAAGTGGCTAATTTTTTCACAGTTAATCATCCTTACAATATTGTTGCTTCTGTGTAGTGTTCTTCTGCTTCTGCTTACTTCACTCTGCATCAATTCATATTATCTCTTATAGGCTTTTCTTTTTATCTGTTCCTTTTTAGTTTTCAGCATTCACTTCCACAAGATTTTGAGTTACAAAGTTTCTCTCTGTCTTTCCCCTACCCCACCCCAAATAGCAAGCCTACTGAATACCCCTTCCCCCAATCTGCTCTCTCTTATATCATTCCCCCCCCCCCCCAACTTTCCAACAGGGCAAGGTGGATTTCTATGCCCCAGTGCCTGTATATCTTATTTCCCAGCTGCATGTAAAAAAACATAAATTTTTTTAACATTTCTTTTAAAAACTTTGATTTATAGATTCTTTCCCTTCTTCCTTCCTCATCGACCCCCACTGGGAAGATAAGCAATTCAGTATAGGTTGTACATGTGTAGTTATGCAAAATGTTTCCATAGTAGATATATTGTGAAAGACTAACTATATTTCCCTCCATCCTATCCACTTATTCTGTTTTCTGCTTTGACCCTGTTCCTTTTCAAAAGTGTTTCCTTCTAACTACCCTCTCCCCCAATCTGCCCTCCCTTCTATCATCCCTCCTCTCTTATGCCCTTCCCCCCTACTTTCCTGTAGGGTAAGATACCCAGTTGAGTGTGTATGTTATTCCCTTCTTAAGCCAAATTCAATGAGAGCTAGGTTGACTCATTCCCTTTCACCTTCCTGCTCTTTCCCTCCATGGTAACAGTTTTTTCTTGCCTCTTTTATGTGAGATAATTTACCCTATTCTATCTCTCTCTTTTTCTTCCCAATATATTCCTCTCTCACCTCTTAATTTTATTTTTTAGCTATTCTCCCTTCCTATTCAACTGATCCTGTGCCCTCTGTCTATGTATACATACACACATATATACACACTCACATGTATACATACACCTACCCTCTTATATAAACATAAATATGTATGCATACATACATACACACACATATATTGCCTTCAACTATCCTCATACTGAGAAAAGTCTCTTGAGTTACAATTATTGTTTTTCCATGTAGGTATGTAAATAGTTCAACTTTAATAAGTTCCTTATGATTTATTTTTCCTGTTTACCTTCTCATGCTTCTCTTTCTTCTTGAAAGTCAGATTTTTTGTTTAGCTCTATTTTTTTATTCAAGAATGCTTGAAAGTCCTCTATTTCATTGAATGAAGCATTATACTCAGTTTTTCTAGGTAGGTGATTCTTGGTTTTAATCCTAGATCCTTTGACCTCCAGAATATCATATTCTAAGCCCTTTGATCCCTTAATGTAGAAGCTACTAGATCTTGTGTTATCCTGATCATGTTTCCACAAAACTCAAATTGTTTCTTCCTGGCTGCTTGTAATATTTTCTCCTTGACCTGGAAACTCTGAAATTTGGTTATGATATTCCTAGGTGTTTTCTTTTTGGAATCTTTTTCAAGAGGCAATTGGTGAATTCTTTCCATTTCTATTTTGCCCTCTGGTTGTAGAATGTCAGGGCAATTTTCCTTGAGAATTTCTTGAAGCACGATTTTCTAGGTTCTTTTTTTGATCATGATTTTCAGGTAGTCCAATAATTTTTAAATTTTCTCTCCTAGATCTATTTTCCAGGTCAGTGGTTTTTCCAATGAGATATTTCACATTGCCTTCTAATTTTTTTTTCATTTGTTAGGATCTGTTTTATAGTATCTTGATTTCTCATAAAGTCATTAGCTTCCATTTGCTCCAATCTAATTTTGAAGGAATTATTCTCTTCAGTAAGTTTTTGAAATTTCTTTCCACCTGGCAAATTTGACTTTTTAAGGCATTCTTCTCCTCACTGGCTTTTTGGGTCTCCTTTGCCATTTGAGTTAGTCTATTTTTTAAGTTGTTATTTTCTTCAGTATTTCTTTGGGTCTCTTTTAGCAGGCTGTTGACTCACTTTTTATGATTTTCTTATATCATTCTCATTTCTCTTCTCAATTTTTCCTCTACTTCTCTTACTTGACTTTCAAAATCCTTCTTGAACTCTTCCATGGCCTGTAACCAATTTATATTTTTCTTAGAAGCTTTTGATGCAGGAGTTTTGCCTTTTTTGACTTCTTATGGTTCCATGTTTTGATCTGTTTTGTCTCCCAAAAAGGATTCTGTGGTCTGATTGTGCTTCCTCTACTTGCTCAGCTTGCCAGCCAATTACTTGACTTTTGAACTCTTTGCCATGGTAGAACTCTGCTTGCAGAGTGGAGAGCTTTGTCCCAAATAGCTGGGGTTTTCAAAATGTTGTCAGAGGTCTGAGGAGGACGCCCTCTCTACAGCTACCACAAGCTCTGGCACACTGGCCACACGCCCTAGGACCACCACCCAAGACTGAGATCTAGATCCAAGGAGGTCAAAGCAAGAGCAATTACCCTCTGAATGGTTGCTTGGTCCCCCTGTGATCTGCAGGCTAGAAGCTCTCCAGGCAGCCACATAGCAGCAGCAGCGGCCCCTGTGCCTCCACCACCTCTTGCCCTGGGGGTAGGGGCCAGACCTGTTCTTCTGTTACCTGGTTCCAACAGAATTCCCCAGTGACCTTTTACTTTCTCTTTGGTCTTTATGGGTTGAGAAGTCTGGAAACCACCACAGCTGCTGGTGATTCACTCTTCTGAAGTCTTCTCTGGTCAGTCTAGGCTGCCGGTCAGGCCATTCTGGGCTTGGCGCGGCTCATGTGGGACTGCCTTTAAATGCCCTTTCTGTCAGCCTGCCAGGCTGGCTTCAGGAGATTTGTTTTTCTCTGTTACTTTGTGTGTTCTGTAGCTATAAAATTTATTTAGAGTCATATTTTTTACAGGTTTTAGAGATGGATGTGGCCATAGCTCATAGAATTTCCTACTTCTACTCCACCATCTTGGCTCTGCTCCCTTTCAACTAGATTTAATATGTAAAGACCTATATAACACAGGATGAAGTCACAGCCAGATAGAGAGGCATTCATTTGAAAAGCCTTAGGGGTTTAGTTGACTATTAGTATAATGTGAGTCAAGTGGGACTGGGCAGCCAGAAAAACTAATTTGATTTTAAAATATAGTAATAGCTGACATTTTCTTTTTTTAAATTTTAATATAAATTTTTTATTTATTTTCTTGTTTACATCATTCATTTCCATGAGATTTTTGAGTTATAAATTTTCTCCCCATCTTTCTCCTACCACCAACCCTAAAACAGCAATCCCATTGTAAAGCCCCTCCCCCAATCTGCTCTCTTTTATGTCCTCCTCCAACACCCCTTCAACTTTCTGGCAGGGCAGGGAGGGACTCCCTGCCCCAGTCCCTGTATATCTTAATTCCTAGTTGCATGTATCTCAGAGCTTTAAATTCAAAATTCTTTTCCTTCCTCCCTTGTCACCAACCCCCACTGGAAGGACAAGCAATTCAATACAGGCTGTGCATGTGTAATTACACAGGACATCTTAACAGTGGACATATTGTGACAGTCTGATCATATGTCCCTCCTTCCTATCCCATCCCCCTTTGTTCTGTTCTCTACCCTGTCCCTGTCCCTTTACTGAAGTGTGTGCTTCCAGCAACTGTCCCCCAGACCCTGCCCTCCCCTCAGTCATCCTGCCTATTATCATCATGCCCCCTACTCTCCTGTGTGGCATGATACCCAGTTTAGAGTTTATGTCATTCCTTCCCTAAGCCAAATTCAATGAGAGTAAATGAAAGTAAAGTTGTAACTGTTATCCCTTGACTCTTCTACATGGGATGATTAACCCCATTTTGTCTCTCCCTGTCTCTTCTCATTCTAGTCCTCTCCCACCTCAGAATTTCACCTTTTAAAGTATCATCCCTTCATATTCAATTGATCCTATACCCTCTATGTACACATATACACACACGCTCATATATATATTCATACACATATATACCCTCCTATATATGTGTAAGTATACACACACACACACACACACACACACACATATATATATATATATATATATACATTTATATTCCCTTCACCTATCCTCATACTAAGAAAAGTTTCATAAGTTACTATTATTGTTTTTTCATATTGGCATGTAAATA
>JAQQSW010019130.1:0-11107 GCA_028646575.1 Pseudocheirus occidentalis | reverse complement strand
AATCGATTCAGCCCCCCTGCGGAGTTCGCAGGCCAGGGGATCTGAAGCAGCCTGGTGGGGGCCACTGCTGCTGGTTCCAGTAGTTCCCCTCCCCCACTGCTCCCTTGCCCTGGGGGTAGAATGGCCAAACTGCTTTAACCCCCCAATTAAGTTTCAAAGCTTCAGCTTTCACTAACCGTCTCTGACCGAAGCTGCACTCAGGCCGGTGCTTCAGATTTTCGTTGAAGTAGACTCACTCTGCGGCTTGGGAGGCTCAGCTGCTCCTCGTGGCCGCCCTGGGGCCTTGCCTGGCCGCAGGGTTTTGGGCTGGCTGGGTCTCTGCTCCGCTGCTGTGCGAGCTGCGCCTCTCCGTCCTGCTCCTCACGCCTTGGCAGATGTGGAGGTGCTGGAGGCTGTAGAACCGCTGCAGGCTGGCTGCGGGGCTCGGCTCAGCTCCTTCCCACCGTCCCAGGCCTGGCCGTGGTCTCGGCTTCTGGCTGTTCCATCCTCCGCTCTGCTGCCGAGCTGCCTTCAGCAAGAGCTGTGTTCTCTGTGTTTTTGTGAGTCTGAGAGTCCTAGACTTTCCTAGACTTTGTCTGGCTCGTATTTTTTGGGTGTTTAGGGTGGCGGTGTGGGAGCTGCGGGACCTTGCTGCTTCTACACTGCCATCTTGGCCAAAACCTTTTTGTTTTTTGCATCTTTAATTCCAGTCTAAAAACAAACAAATAAGCAAGCAGACATTTTTGTCTTGATTTGAAGGAAGCAAATCAATTTTGGTACTGGTTAAAAGATTTCTAAAACTTGCACTTCCTATGTAATTTTGAAATGTCTATTTTATTAACCATTTCAGGGAAATACACAGTCATAAATTTCTATGTGAAATATTTCTCCTTAGCAAAATCATTAGAGAAAACTTTACTGCATAGTTGAAAAATGTGCTAACATTGTGATAAATGACAGAATATTTAAAAACTTATATCACTGCCTAAAAAGAATAATAGTTACAAGAGCTTTTTTTATTTTTTTAAATATTTTTCATGATTATTTTAGGTACAGTGCTGGACTTATCTAGGAAGACCAGCGTTCAACAAGTAACTCAAAAACTTAATAGCAGTGTTACCCTAGGCAATCCATTTGATTTTTGTACACAACAGTTTGCTCATTTATAAATAGAGATAATAATAATGCCTATCTTCTAGGCTTATTATGCATGTCAAATGTGTTAACACATGTAAAATGTCTTATAAACCTTTATGGGTTATATAATGACTAGCTATTATTACTATTTGACTTTAAAACCATCTAGTCAGAAAAAAATGGAAGATATGGAAACTATGAAAATTATGTGACATGGCTATGTCCATTTAACTATTTGGGGGCAGAGCTGGAATTCTTCCTGTTACACTGCCTTGACATTTTCCATGACATTGTTAGCAAATTATAAATGAAGTATAATCTTTCATTAATAACCCAAATTACACAATCATTAAGAAAGATTTGGCACAGGGAAATATATTTCTCACCCTATTATACTACCAATAGTCAAATTTTCTAGCAGATCTGGAACGGTGTTTTGTTTTTTACTTAGAAAAACACTATCAATAAAATGAGCATGAAAAATGTACTTTTATTATCACTAAAGTGAATATGAACAATGAACTTGTATCCCAGAAAGGACTCCTTTTAATGAAGGATTAATTTTCCTGTTTTTGTGTTGAAAGTTTAGAATTGGAAAATGAATTTAGTACTCTCCAGTTCCATATCCCTTAAACACGTGTATTCACACCAAGGGTACATGTTTAAGAAGAAAACAGAATAAGCTGAACCCAAATACCATCTCTTGTATCAAGAATTAAGCAAGCTTCAGTTCTTGTTCACTAAAATCACTTTAGAGTCTTACTTCCTCTGAGGGTATCTTTATTCTATGTTGCTTGTAAAATTGAATGTGAATTTCTGATTCACTCTCCACTTTACTTCTCATTCAATTGATTGGAATATTTTTCTTGGTTTTGCCCCCTGACTATATTATTTAATCAATGTAGTCTGTTTTCTTTTGAAGTAGTTGTGCAACCAAGTCAACTGTACTGAAATTTCTTTGAAAGTGAACTTTCATTTGGAGAGTCTGAAACTGATTTTTCATATATCTTGTTTCTCATCTGCTCCTGTTCTAGATTGTATACCTTTATTTAACTTTATCATATACCTTATTGCAGATGTCTTTCAGTGCATTTCCTTCTCCCATAGAAACTGCTAGCATATATCAGAGTATTAAATTGTTTTGTTGCTAGTGGCAAAACATTTCATTCTTCAGATGCAAGCTTCATTCTGAAAGTTGGTTTCATCAAGTAAAGCAAATAAATATACAAGCATGAGTCCAAATTATAGCATAGAAGTTATTCAAAATGATTGTTGAATACACTTGATTTAGTATTTTGTTAAACTATAGTGTCTTAAATGTGTAATTTGTTACTCCACTTAAAGAGGACATAATATATATATATATATATCCCCTTAGAAAGGGATATATATGTGGGATGGTTTTCCTTAAAAGTGACTAATTCTAAAGTCATTAAAATTATGTTAAAAATCTTAAAACTCTTCATGAATCCTTCCATATGTACTCCATAAATCCAGTTTCCACATCAGTGCTTAAGTTACATTATAATTTGCTTTTTGAAGGGTAGCAAATAGTGTGTATGATATTTATCCGCATTGTACTGCATGCTAGAGATTACAAATGACAAAATATAATTTAAAGAAAAACTTTTCAAATGAAAAAGTTCTTTAAGAAATAGGTAGATACTAAAATCTGTTAGACAAAACAGACGATTTTATGGGGATTTTTCTAGTTAAGTACTTTAGTAATGTGCATTTAAAATATGGTAAAACAAAAACAAACACCTAGTATTTATATGCCTGGTACATGAGTTGTAGTCTGTCCTAGTCAACAGAGTTTTTTTTATTGTCTTTTCCCTGAATTAAGAAATGTTTCCATACAAATGTAAAACTGATGCACAGGAAGACATTATATATAGTGAAAGAGGAAATTATGTCATTCTGGAGAAGTGTTAGGGACAATATCTTAGGAAACAGTTTTTAGGTTTTTTAAGAGAGACAGTATATTAACATACACAAATATAAAAATTTGGGTTGCTGAAGATGAAATGTAATATATGAAGTGGGTAGAGAGATAGGTGGTAAAGAAAATTAAGTTGTGTATAACTTTTTTTTGGTAAAAAATTATTATATTTAGCTTAGATTTATTTAGGAGAATATTTCACTCTGCTGACCTATATCCCCCATGCACAAAAAGGAAAATTTTGTATGTGAGCACCTCTAATATACAAAGGCATGGCTGTGGCCATTTAAATTCTAAACATGTTGTGCTTAAAAGTGATAGTGATAAAGATGATGGTATGATGATGATTATGACAATGATGATGACGATAATGATGGTTTTATTAAAAGGATGAAAACAAAATAGAGATCTTCTAATGAAGTATCAGTTCTAAATGTGTATAAACATATCCAGTGTCATAGTCTTAATATGAGAACATTCTGGTAGACTTCATCTCCACAACAGTTTTCTTGTCTAATTGTTTTATGTTAATGGAAAGTTCATGGGGGTGAGGTGGCATGTTTTTCTCTCTTGCTTGAATATTCTGCTATGCCATCTGATATTCTTCTTACTGTAGCATTACCACTTTGTCTGCCAAGTTTCTTAAGCAAAGTTAAGAGAGACTCTAGAATTTTCCAAATTTGTTATTTGCTTCCTATGCAACGTAATAAAAAAAAAATCTTGTGGGCCTCTAATTTCCCTAGTTGTTCTTTGGATTATTTAATTGGCCACCATTTTCAAAACTCCAGCTGTTTAGCAGAGTATCACCATGCTTAACTTGATGTGAAAAATATCATTTTCTTGGAGTCTTTCTAGGAGATTTTGTCTGGAAAATCATGTTGATTTTATAAATATTCAAATATTTGAGATATGCCTATAATTACCCTAACTTATGCTTGAAACTTTTAAAGAGTGTTCATGATCTATTAGTTTTTCAAAAACTTTCTTGAGCTTTTTAGGAAATATCAATTTAGTTTCAATTACAATGTACTTTAAATAGATGATAGATGACATTTATGTGTTATTTTTAAGATTTGCAGAACCTTTTACACAAATTATCTCATTTTATAGTCACAAAACCCTAGAAGATATTAGATAGTATTACTTTCATTTTACAAATTAGGAAACTGAGCCTCCTGAGTTTATATGAATTGGACAGAATCATACAGTTAGTAAGTCTATGAGGCAGGATTTAAATGCATGTCTTCTTGAAATCAAGTCCAACACACTATTCCTTATGTCACATAGTTCCCCTCCCTGTTATTCCACTTAATTGATTTCATTTGTGTATTAAGAATAATTTTACTCTGAAAGGATATGTATTTAGTAAAATTGTCTGTGTATTTAGTAAAATTATAACAACCTGTGTCTATTTTGTGAGAGATAGAGAGACAGCTATCAGACTGTATGAAGAAAGTAAAAGTTATAGAGGGATTTTTGATGGATTACATTGAGGTGAGTCAACTATCCATCTCAAGATGTTTGATAGTATGGACTAGTTGAATTTTAAGGTTTTTCATCTCAATTGTTAATTAATTATGAGAATAATTTATTTATTTTAAGAATAATGAACAAAATATAAGGTGCTGAACTGAATGTGAACTGTTTTTGATAGAACAGATATTTGGATAAATCTGAAGGCATATGAGGGAAATGACCCAAATAGATTAGATTACATGTTCTTATACTGGCTTATGTCACTTGTTTTTAATTCTTGTTCTTATGATTTTGGTTTGTATCATCCTTTTTTGCCTCTCATAAATTTATTTATGTAGTCATAAATGCCTTTATATGTATAGAAATTTTAAACCTTAACTGGGGCAAAGACAAGAATAGGAAGGACTAGGTTACATATTCTCTACAGGGAGAGTGTATGAAGAGCAAACAGGCACTGCATCAAATTTTTATTGCAAGTCAGTGTGCTTTAGTTTAGTAGCTTGAGTTCAATATATAAAAAGATAAAGTTAAGAGCAGAAAAAACAGCCCTGAACTCTTTAGTTGAGCATCCATTTACCATATGGTTATTCAATTACCTATATCCTACATTTCTAGAAGTTTGGTAGTCAACAAACTTTTTTTTTCTATGTAGGATTTGAATTGTTAATAGGATGATAAAACAGAGAACATACAGCCTTATTTCTAGGTTGATGATGGAGTTTTGGATCTAGTATATTTCCCTTACAGTGGTAATCATTTCCTTGCACAGTACTTTACCAGAAGACAGATGTTTATAGACAGAGGTTGTTATCGCTGCATCTTGTAGGGATGTCCTTCAGTGCTGGGTGATCCTTAAGCTTCCATTTCCTTGAAGACTTTTTGTTCACTACAAGTCTATGTCAAGTTTCAAATGACACAGAAATTAAGGATGTCATGGGATTATAAAATTTTGTTCCATATACAAACCATCCCATAGAGTTATGCAATACTAGGCTATGATTTTAAACTTTTTGCTTTTGGGAGGGCAATTGAGGTTAAGTGACTTGCCCAATGTCATACAGCTAGTTTTGTGTTAAGTGTCTGAGGCAGGATTTGAACTCAGTTGCTTTTGACTCCATGGCCAGTGCTCTATTTATTTCATCACCTAGGTGACTGTAGGCTATGAATTTTTTTTTATGTGACCAAGTCAAATAAAAGTTTCCAAGTATTTGTTTAGATATAGGTCCAGCAATTCAATTTGTTTCACCATTATTTTATTAGCAAAGATAGATTCTCAATATTTCATTTCCTGTTAGACTTGATATTTCCTACACATTAACCTTTGTTCTATCTTTTTCCTTATCTCTATTATCTGGATTATCTAAATTCTGTAGATCATAATGAATTTGATATCTATTTGAAATGCCAAGTTCAGCCATGAATGAATCATTAGGCACTCCTTTTGTTTAATGTATGAATCATATTGAAAACATATGGGTTTATATATACTAAGCAGACAGCTAGACATATGCCACATATTCATAGAGTGAAAAAGACTTTCCAGATTTTGAGGTCTAGTAAGTTATGATGGGCTCCTAGCACAGGGCATTATCCTTCATGTGGGTTTTATTATGTAATTTTGAATACCAATAGGGAAGTGGGTTATTGTTTTCCCAATAGAGATGGACATAGGTGGATAAGCATAGGCCCTGGGAAACAAAGTCCAACCAATAATTTCAAGATTATGTTCTAGGCCAAAGAGGTGGTAATGTGAATATTTTAGATATTTGTTTTAAGGGATGGGGATTTCTGGAATGTCCCTTGCACATATGAAACAATGGTCTGCTTTCTAGGACTGAAGGATGGGAAAGATAGGGTCCTTTAGGCCAAATTTAGTCTGGTATAATTGTGTAGTATTATGTGACAAGAAGTGAAAGGTAGCTACTAGTTTCACTGACTCTTTAAATCACTTCGAGATTTTGCTGCTTTTAGGACTGTAGTCTATCTATCATCAACTTCCCACTCTTCTAATTTGGGGATATAAAGATGAAGGAACTTGATCAGTATAGCACACTCCTCACTAGGTACATAATAAAGATCACTATTCAACTCAAGTTCAGTAGCATTCAATACTGGTTAATGTGAGAAAGAGTTTATCATCTAAATCAGGCATTCTTAAGCATGGGCCCATGAATTAAAATGATTTAATAACTGTAATCCTATATCCTTTTCCTTTGTAATCCTATATACTTAATCATTAAAGAAAAACGTTATTATATTATTCTGAGAAGGGTTTCATAAGCTTCTCTAGATTAGCAAAGTACTGCATTCCAAGAAAAAGAACTCCTGTTTTAATGATTTATGGGTCCAGATACAGCACAAAGAAAGATTCAAAGGCATTGATACAGGGATTTTTATATTTTATGAATGTCCTTAATGTTACGATAAGATCGTGAGTGAGGATATCCTAGTCCAGGGTAAAGAGTAACATAGCTTTTAAGATGAGGAAAATAGAGTGGAGTTAAGGAAAGTCCCCATGTTTTAGTAAACATAATGATGTTTTCTAGAGGGGAATCACTGAAAGCAAATGTGATATCAATTCCATTTTTAGCTTCAATGTTGTCTTGAAGTGCCTGGTAGGACTAGTACAAGGTATCAGTAGGACCGATAGAAGGCAAATATGGCATATTTGAGGGGAAGAATGGGCCTGAGCATTAGGAGTTAGCCAGAACCCATGAACTCTTGACAATATATCTTCTTGATAGAAGTAAGGCATATTGTAGGCCACTGATGGACTGTAAGATTCATAACATGTTACAGCTGTAGGAGAGCTTATCTGCTGCCCTGGTAATGGTCCTGCAATGTTATTACCATCAACTTCTGAGCTCAGTGATTAAGGAGGCAAATTTTGACAGTTATGCTAACATATCAGATCACCAATACATCACTTCATTTTCCAAATTTAAACTTCAGTACTATTTTTTTCCTGTTCTTTAAATATGACAAAACATGCTAGTCAAAAATCTCTTATATTCAGACTGTAGTCAAGAAAGGAATTCAGAATGATCTTTTAAAAATTGAGGAGCTCACCATAACATATCCCTAACTAAATTGTAAACTCTTTGAGTCACAAAGTTGACTTCATATTGATTTTAATCCCTCACAACATTGAGAGCCATACATTGTCTTTATTAAGATCTAATAAATGTTTATTTATCAATTGACAAGTAGATCATTTTATAATTAAAAGATCATACATTTTTAATTTTGCTCTGTATAGCATTTCTCATTGACTTCCTAATTAATTACCGATAGGATATCTGTAATTTGAGTGGGTGACCACAGGTACAAGATAGAGTTGTCAGGATTATTGCTCAAGGATACTTATTTGTATCATTTCATCTCAAGTGGATCAGGCTCTGGGAAATTAAGCTACATCACTTTGAAATGAAGGGCTGAAGGGGTACTATGATAAGCCCTTCCTGAATATTACCTCATTTGCATCTCAAAACAACCTTGAGAGATAAGTGCTATTATTTCTCCCCATATTACAGCTGAGGAAATTGAGTCAAATATAGATTAAGTGACTTGCCCAGAGTCACAAAGATAGTAAGTGTCTAAGGCTAAATTTGAACTCAGGTGATCTGGACTCCAGGCCAAAAATTGTATCCACTCTGACACATAGCTGCCTTAAATGATGTAAAGTCACTGAAACATGTTTAAAAAAACAAATATTGATATATCAAACTGCAGTGATTGATATGTGAAATGCATGGACAAGTATTCATTTTAATTTGATTAGCTGTGATGAATTGTGAAATTAATGAATTTTTGGAGTCCATCTTCCCTTTTACCCCTGTAAAACTAAAAATGTACTCTACTTCAACATTTTTTCAAAAATCATAATATATAATTGATAATATTATACTAATATAATAACCCATGCCCTGCTTACTACACAATCTGGCATTACTTTATGCTGTTTTACCTATTTTGCTTTGCTTTTCCTGCCTCTTCTCTGCTTATCTAACTGCCACCCACACTTCTGGGAACAGATCAAAATGTACTGTGTTAAGATGCATATACTGGTAGCCGAAATCCACAATCATCTTCTGTGTTCTGTACTCCCGTAGCAGTAGTTTTTTTTCTTTTATAAATGTAGCAACAGAAATCATAGATTTAAAAGTAGAAGTAAATGTAGGAGAAATCTAGTCCAATCCTTTCAATTTACAAATGAACACACTTGTCCAAGGAAGGTAAGATGACTTGCTTAAGGTAAGATGACTTACCTAGGACTCGAGGCAAGAAGAGTAAGAAAGTGAAATTCTGTCTGATGAGGCTTGACAGTTATCTGAGGAAAGAAGGAAAGCAAAAGGTAAATGAGGAAAGGGAAGATATATCCAACTGAATGAAGAATTACATGGTATAGCAAGGAGAGATAAGATTTCATTAAATGAGAAATGCAAAGAAATAGAACAAAACAATAAAATGACCAAGACAAGAGATCTCTTTAAGAAAATTAGAGATATCAAAGAATATTTCATGAGAAAATGGGTATAATAAAAGACAAAAATGATGGAGACTTACCAGAAACAGAAGAGATTAGAAGTGGTAGCAAGAATACCCCAGAGAATCGAATCTATAAGAACACAACTCATTCCACAATTGACAAATGGTCAAAGGATATGAATGGGCAGTTTATAAAGGAAGACATTAAAATTATAGTCACATAATAATACTCTAATTCACTTCTGATTAGAGAAATGCAAATCAAGAGGGCTCTGATGTACCTAATCACAACTACCAGATTGACTAACATGACAAGAAAAGAAAATGATAAATATTGGACAAGATGTGAGAAAATTGGAACACTAATGCATTTTTTGGTGGAGCTGTGAACTGATCCAAACATTCTGGAGAGCAATTTGGAAATACGCCAAAAGCACTATAAAATTGTGCATAACCTTTGACCCAACAATACCACTTCAAGGTTTATATCTGAAAGACATCATAAAAACATGAAAAGTACTCATATGCACAAAAATATATATAGTAGCTCCTTTTGTGGTGGCAAAGAATTGGAAATGGCTGAACAAGTTGTTGTACATGAATGCAATGGAATGCGGAAATGATGAGCAGGTAAATTTCAGAAAATCCTTTAAAGACTTATATGAGCAAGATGGTGGTGTAAAAGGAGCAGGGATCCGCAGCTCCCATGTAGCCACCCTAAAAACCCATAAAATATGACTCTGGACAAATTCTAGGACTCTCAAACTCAAAAAATACAGAAAACACATCTCTTGCGGAAGGCAGCTCGGCAGCAGGGGATCATCCCTAGGCCGGCCCAGCCTGAAACCAGCCAGAGGCTCAGAATCTGCAGGGGGGCTGAATCGCTTGGTCAGGGCCAAGTGCTCTTGTGTTCAGTGGCCTGGATCCGGATCATGGTTTTAGGTGGTGGTCCTGGGACACACTTTCAGCAAGCCAAAGCTGGGGGGGGAGCTGCAACACCTGCCTAATAGCTTTGGCATGTGAGAAAACCCCAGAGATTTGGAACAGAGCATTCTCCCCGGAAGCAGAGTTTCACAGAGCTAAAAAAAAAAACCAACCAATTAATTGACAGGCCAACATGAGGAAAAGGAAGCAAAATAAGAACAGCAATAAAACTTTAGAATCCTTTTTTGTGGACAAAAAGGATCAAAGCATGGAATGGGCGGAAGACAACCCAGTCAGAACTCCCACACCAAATGCTTCCAAGACACTTGTAGAATGCTTAGAAGCTATACATCAACTGAAAAAGGACTTTGAAAACCAAATAAGAGAAGTGGAGGGAAATTGGGGGGAGAAATGAGAATGATGTGAGAAAATCATGAAAAGAGAGTCAACAACCTGACTGAAGAAAACAACACTTTAAAGAATAGATTAACTCAAATGGCAAAAGAAGCCCAGAAAGCCACTGAGGAGAAGAATGCCTTAAAAAGTTGAATTTCCCAGATGAAAAAGGAATCTCAAAAGTATTCTGAAGAGAATAATTCCTTCAGAATTAGAGTGGAGCAGGTAGAAGCTAATAACTTTATGAGAAACCAAGATAATATTAAACAGTTACAAAGAAATGAAAAAATAGAAAGCAATGTGAAATATCTCCTTGAAAAAACCACTGACCTGGAAAATAAATCCAGGAGATGCAATTTGAAAATTATTGGTCTACCTGAAACCCATGACCAAAAAAAGAACTTGGAAAGCATCCTTCAAGAAATCCTCAAAGAAAATTCCCCTGATGTTTTAGAATCAGAGGGCAAAATAGAACTTGAAAGAAGTCAGCGATCACCTATTCCAAAAGATCCCCAAAACTCCAAGAAATGTGATTGCCAAGTTCCAGAATACCCAGTTAAAGGTGAAAATATTACAGGCTTCCAAGAGAAAACCATTTGAATACTGTGGAAGCAGTATCAGGATAACCCAGGATCTGGCAGCTTCTACAATGAGGGATCGAAGGGCTTGGAATATGATATTTCGAAGATTAAGGGAGCTGGGATTAAAACCAATAATCAACTACCCAGCAAAATTGAGCATATTATTCCAAGGGAAAATATGGTC
>JAQQSW010019129.1:0-11107 GCA_028646575.1 Pseudocheirus occidentalis | reverse complement strand
AAGAAAGAAAGAAAGGAAGGAAGAAAGGAAGAAAGGAAGGAAGAAAGAAAGGAAGAAAGGAAGGAAGGAAGAAAGAAAAAAGAAAGGAAGGAAGGAAGGAAGAAAGAAAGAAAGAAAGGAAGGAAGGAAGGAAGGAAGGAAGAAAGGAAGGTATTGAGGGAGGGAAGAAATTGGAAGGAAGGAAGGAAGGCCTTTGAAATGTTTTAGAATTCTTTGTGAGTTCCACCAAACCCATTATTATGCTAGTATGGTAAGAGCCAATCAGTTACCTAGGACTACTAGCTCAAGGAACATAAGAAAATGGAGAAGACCTGTAAACGTGCCATCTAGAGAAGGAAGAAGATGGAAAGATAGAGACAACAGTGTCACCTGAGGTTAACACAGGGCACTGTGGCATTAGAGCAGGGAAGAAGGAGGAGTTGCCCTCGAAAGTCTCCCTGCCGAGAAGGCAAACAGAAAGTCCTGCCTGGTGATACATTTCCAACCACAGAGAACAGAATAATCTCAGGAGTTTTGCATTATAAAGGGAACAAGGGCACAGACAGAACAATAATTACACACAAACCATGTGAGGGCCACACTGTCATACCAAAAGATGAAAATATGAACAGGGCACCCAGAATAAACAGGGGCATGGCTAGTGATGTGGCCTGGCAGCCTCCTTTCCCTGCCTTCCAGCTCTCCTCACAAAACAAAACATCAAGGCCACCCATCTGCCAGTTTTACAAGACCAGGTAGGGCTTCGCCTCTTCTTGCTTCTGGTGAGCTAGACTTTTTGGTGGCCGCCATGGCTGCCTCTGGTGTGCTGGCATGAGTGACCAATCAGATCTTTTGGCTGGATCGTGTATAGAATGATGGAGCTAACGGGGTTCAGTCATCTGGTCATTCAGGTAATCAAGAGGCATTTATTAAGCACTTATGTACCAGACACTGTGCTAAGAACAAGAAACACAAAGGAAGGGAAAAAAACAGTATTTGCTCTCAAGAAGTATGCATTCTAATGGGGAAGATAGCATATGAATAACACGCAAAATATAAATATGCATGTATATAAGTATATATACATATGTATGTATTGTGTCAATCTATACACACACACACACATATATATATACACACACATATATGTATACAAAATATATAGAAGGCACTCTCAGAGGCAAAAACACTAACACATGTGTGCTTTCAGAAAAGATCTCCTGAAGAAGCTGAAATTTGAGCCAAATCTTGAAGGATGCCAGGGAAATTAAAAGATAGAAGTAAAGGAGAGTTGCATCTCAGGCACAGGGGAGTGCCCAGTGCAAAGATTTGGATACAAAAAATAAGAGCATCATAAGCAAGGAGCAGAAAGCATACCGGATTACAGCTAGATCATAGAATGCATCCAAGGGAATAAAGTATAAAAAAACTGGAAAGAAAGGAAGGGACCAGGCTATAACAGATTTTAAGTGTCAGACACAGGATTTTACACTTGTAGGCCTGTGCTTTGGGAAAATTACTCGTTTAGCTTGTTCTTAATTACTTTTTCATCTTTGGAATTGAACTGTTGTAGAACTAAAAGATATACTGAGGGCATGGTCTACATAAACCTGAATTATTTCCAGGGGCCACATAGGATTCTGAAAACAATGGCTGGAAGCATACTCCTGGCCCACTTGCAGCAGAGATAGCCATATGCTTGTGGCCTAAAATGCCAGGATAGGCCAGTATTCCAGGCCCTGGGGGAAAGTTTGCATTCACCCAATCTATAGAAGATAAAACCAGCAATGAGTGAACAGCCTTTACCAGATGGCCAGGGTACAGGACTACATTAAATGCCTACCCACCCCCCTCTAAATTAGATGTGAGTTGTATGCATTCCATGAGAAAACTGTGCAGGCACAATGTGTGCTTAACACAAATGAGAATGTTTGTACATGTTAATGGGGAATGAGTAAGAGATTGACAGCCTGGAAACAGAACAATGGGTGAAAGATGTGTAGACTCCACCTGTGTGGGGAACAGTGATGAGTCAAAAAGACAGGATGGCTCACCCACCAGTGAGAGAGAAAACCTAGAGTGAGGTGAGCTCACGCCAGAAGCCATTGCATCAATGGAGCCAGGCACTAGATAAGAGGAGATGATGAAGTTAAGTAAGCAGAAGTTTAAAGAGACTCATTCAGAAATGAGAACAATGCCTGCACTTCTTCTCTCCCAGCCCTGTTGTGAGGGAAGTGCCACATACGTTTATTATTTATTTATGATTCTTATTTATTATGTGTTGTTATTTTATTTATTACAACAATTAATTAATAATAATAGATCGATATAATCTATTATTATGCTATTTATTATTCCTTAACTTATCCATGAGCATCATTCTTATAACCTGTCCCCCAAACCTTTCTTTTGGAGATGGAGATACTGGATGCCTTAATATATTTTTAGAAAAGGGGTTGCCCCTGACAGATGGAAATCTGCCCTGATTGGTGGGGAAGTGGCGTATTAATAAGGAGGTGGGCTAAAAGTCTTCAACTCTTCCTGCTGAGAACATGGCTTAATCACGAGATTCAGTTGCCTCCAGCACTTTGGACCAAGGAATCCATATCTACCCAGACCACTCCAGTTGGTTTTCTCCTTTATGAGCTGGGTTACCCTAAACTCCAAAGGAGGAATGTAAGGGTGCTTTCAAGTTCTAAACAGTTTACACTCTAAACAGAAATTAAAGTCTCTTAGCTGAGTGGGACCCTTCCCAAGATCTCACAGCAGAACCACATCCCCAAGGATTAGACCAATCTCATCAATCAGCCTGGTCCTTCAGAGACTGGCTGACCTATAGGGTCTGGTCCCTGAATGAGGAAATAAAAAAGCCTGGATCCTAATTAATAATGGGTTATTAATATAAGAGAAAATAATCATTTCTCTCAGATGGGAGTTGCCCAATATAGCTCTATACTTCTAGGTGGGAATTTATCTTTAGGAAATAAGCCATTGTTGATACACCCCCCAAAAAAGTACAGAAAAAGCCATATATTAGACATTTAATAGTACCTGGAACATAGCAAGTACTTAATACATGCTTATTAGATTGATAAATGTTTAAACAATTATAAATGTTTATTGTGGACTGAATTACTCCAAAAGAGTTATTGGAAGCTTGGATTTGTACTGGGAGGGTGGGGAAGGGCACAGGGGAGGAGGAAGAGGAGGAGGAGTTTATGTGAAATTCTCCCAAAAGATTCCATCAAATTGATTTTGGTTTCTTTTGGGAGGTAGGGGCAAGGGAAAGATATTGCCACACCTTCTAAAAAGAAGAGGAGGGAGAGAGTTACAGTAATATCAAAGAAAACAGCAATCAAGTGTTGCAACTGGAAGAAAACTGGGACACCAGATGTTATGCAGTCTCAGAATGTCCTAAAAATATTCTATGGATCCCTCCTTCCCTGGTCCCCAGCATTTGGGGTCCTATGACACTCCTGCATCCCCCACAAAACAATTTTCCATAAGTCTGAATGCTCCCTCATTTGGCAGCTAAAAGATACTTGCTATAGACTAACTCACTTCAGCTGGGATATGTTCAGCTAAATACTGTATCTTACAAGAGACCTGGCAAGAAGTTTTCTTGAGGAGAAATTCATAACCAGTTACATAATCTCAAGTATTTTCACACTTGTGATCCTAGGAGCAAATTCTAACTTTAAGAATATCATCAGAGGGGTAGCTAGGTGGTGAAGTGAGTAGAGCACCCATCCCTGGGGTCAGGAGGACCTGAGTTCAAATCCAGCCTCAGACACTTGACACTTAACTAGCTGTGTGACCTTGGACAAGTCATTTAACCCCAAATGCCTTGCCTTCTCCCCTCCAAAGAAAAAAGTTAAAAAAAAGAATAACATCAGAAAAATAATTAGCCAGACAGCTTCCATATTAGATTGTTTTTGTTTGACGGCACAGAATTTGCAATTGTGCCATAAAAATGAATGGATGTGAGGTCATAGCCATGTCTCAAATGATCTCTACCTACAATGAGGCGAGATATTTGTGCCTTTGTCTATTTCAGAGAATACAGGCTTCAGAAAATTCCCCTTTGGTACAGGTTATGGAATGCTTCCTCAGGTGCTAGTTAATGCTGGCCCCAGAGTTCTGGGGTCACCTTGCTCCCTCCCAGTCCAATGTGATCTTTTCTCACTTCCCTTTCACCCACCATATATGTTTGTGTGTGTACACGTATATACATATATGTATACATATGTGCATGTATGTATAGATAGATCTTATTTCACTCTCTTGCATGGGAGATACGACTATGAAGCACAAACCATATACAGCATTACAGCACCTAGAATCAAAATCACTTCCTTGATGGATGCCAATGAATTCCTGCTTCCCTCACTTGCCGCCGTGATGTTTTCTATTCTGTATTCTTTTCTACTTTTCCAGTTTTCATTTTTGTCCTTCTTTTGTTATTTGTTCCGGTGAAATGTCTTAGATCCAGGCGTGTCCTCCTCAGGAGTGCCTCTCTCTATGATTTTAGTAATCTCCCATTAGATGGCTGCTAGACATCAGGGTCACGTATCCTAGGGTTTCTTCTCTGGAACAAAGGGGACTTAGAACATTCATAATAACTTGAATGGAGGGGGCACCTTGTTAACTAAATGAATTTAAATCTCAGACCTTTAAGGAAAATTTTGGAAGCTGGTTCCTTCTGGATCATCACTCAGGAAATATCTTTGCTCCTGGAATTTCAGGGATTGTTTAAGAAGTAGTCACATCCTCCATACTGACTTTTAGTTTCTAAGTTCATCAAGAATTAGCATCTGAGCCGCATCTATCCCTGGCCATTGACAGTTGTCCTGGCTCTTCTCCTACCACTGGACTTCCATGACTCTGGAAGAGAGTAAGGCTGATGACTTGACACAGCTCTGCTCACTTAAATCCAAGAGCAAGTCTAGACATCACCCTGTGATGCCATTGGTCATCTTCAATAACAAAGGACAAACAACAACAGAAACATCTTCATATCAAACATAGTATCTTGCACATTTTATGGGGAGGGAAACTAAGCCTGTGATTGTATCCATGTGAAAAAACTCTTTCCACTGAAACTTAGGGTCTTAGAGAGTTAATTAGAGCACTAAGAGGTTAAGTGACTTGTTCAGGGTCATACAATCAGTATGTATCAGAGACAGGACTTAAACCCAGGTTTTCCTTACTTCAAAGTCAACTCAGCCACACACTGCAGCTGCCTTGCATATAGTAGGCACATAGTAAGCATTTAATAGACGTTTGTTGAATGAATAAATGAATGTGTCTGACCTAAGTGCTATGTGCTGACCTGAGTATAGAGCCACCAAAGTAGGACAGTATCTGTTGAAGATGAAGGAAATTATATATTAAATCAATAGGGAGGAGTGTTCTAAGTGTATTCAGACTGAAATCATTCTATATTCCTGCCAACATCATGGCGGTTTGTAGTATTTCCTCCAAGTACTTATGCATAGAAGCCAAGTCCATGTGAATGAGAGTTCCTTGAGACATCATCATCATCACCATCATCTAGTATGTGTCCTTCGCCTCACACATGGACCACTAGAAAGCTGCCCCATTTTTTAGGTAGCCTATGGGCTAGGACTAACCCAAGACCGTAGTTCACAAGCCCCTACCGATGTGTTTACTTTTACTAAACTAGCCAGAAGGGATACCTTAAGTACAAAGCAAATGTTGCTTAATCAAATAAATTTCTTCCATGCCCACAGAAGCACATTCCCACATAGGTTATCACATCAGCAGTGGAGGAGTACACATCAAGGAAATACATATAGAGAAGTACGTGTCGGGGTGGCTAAGTGGCTCAATGAATAGAGCACTGGCCTTGGAGTCAGGACCACCTGAGTTCAAATACGGCTTCAGACACTTAACACTTACTAGCCGTGTGACTTTGGGTAAGTCACTTAACCCCAATTGCCCTTCCAAAAAAAAGAGAAAAAACCCGGAAGGGGAGAAGTATGTGTCTAGGGAACATGCATAAGGAGACAAATGTGTATGGAATCCAGGCAGCCCAGCTATGCATATTAAGGGTACATTCAGATGGCCAGGGCAATATACACCATAAAGCCATCAGTGCCCCCAGGTGATATCATTGTCTCTATTTGAGGTGGTTCTTTAATGAGCATCATGCCATTGCTCACTATTAGGTACTGCATCTTTGCCTTCTGTTGGGCATAGTATAATTTCTGGTGAGCAGTTTCTATGTTTTCTACTATGATATTCAATCAATAAACATTTATTAAATGCTGTCTTTGTGCCAGATGGACAGCTAGGTGGTTCAGTAGATAGAATGGTGGTTCTGGAGTCTGGAAGAGTCCTCTTTCTGAGCTGAAATCTGGCCTCAGACACTAGCTGAGTGACCTTGGCCAAGTTGCTTAACCCTGTTTTCCTCAATTTCCTCATCTGTAAAATAAGTTGAAGAAGGAAACGGGAAAACCACTCCAGTATTTTTGCCAAGAAAACTCAGAATGGGGTTAAAAAGAGTTGAACCCAGCTAAAAAAAAACCAGCTAAACAACAACAACAAAATGTACCAGACTCTATACTCAGTACTGGGGATATAAAAAGAGGCAAGAGACTGTCCTTGGCCTCAATGAGCTTACACTCTAATAGGGGAGACAACATGTAATCACATATACAAAGCAAACAATATACAGGTTAAATAGGAAATAATTAAACATAAGGCATTAGAATTGAAAGGGGTTAAGACTGGCTTCCTATAGAAGGTGGGGTTTCAATTGGAACTTAAGGAAAGACAGGGAAATCTTTAGTCAAAGTAAAGGAAGGAAAGTATTCTAGGTATGGGGACAATCAGAGAAATGTTCTGGGCATTTTCTCTGACTTAGAAAATTACATATTAATATTACAATGTTCTATCATTTTATTTATTTTATTTTATATTTAGATTACAATATAATGCTATATATTACATTATTTCTTAATTTTATATTATTTTATTTATTTTATTAAACACTTCCTCTTGTACTGCACTGGAAAGGTCAATATGAGACCTATTGGCCCCACATTTAACTTTTCTATGTTAGTGGATCAAGTATTGTTCCTTCATGTTTTGGCACCACAAGAAGGCAAAGCTTATTAAAATTGATCAGAAATACAAATATTCCACCTGCTATCAAGTCAAATGACACTGACCATTAAACCAGGGATGTAATAAAGGCACATTTCATTATGCACCAATACTGTCTAATGAACAAAATTGGAAACAGATCTCACTAGCTATAGGAAAGAACTTCATACTATTTTTGTCAACAGTGTTCTTAGCCCCCATTCACACTGTATATTGCTATCCAATTCAGAATAATCATTCTTTAAAAAAAAAAAAAACTACATTCCTAAGTCTTTGTAAAACAAAATGCGGCAGGGGGTAGGGGAATGTAGACCTACTAAAATTTGAAGAGGGGAAGATTGAAGAAGCTCAAGTCATCTAAAATCTTCACTTAATACAAACTTGAGAAATTATGCCTAATAATAAAACAGATGACAAAAATAGCACAAAACCCTCAAATGGTTTTGAAAAGGACATGGGCAAACTTAGACTGAAATTCTGAAAAGTCCTTTTTGAGTCTGATAGCATGAATTCAACTTGCAGATCAATTCTACCCAAACAAGGTAATTTTAAAAAGCTGTGAACACATTCTCCCACAGTATTTGGCAGAAAGAATAAAAACGTTTCTGAACCTGATTCAGTAGCATATGTGGTAGTCATTGCTGTAGTAAGAACAGCAGGAGGAAAGGGAGAAAGATCAAGAAATACTGCTAAAGCCAAGTATCAACCACCATTCTTGTCAGAAACAAGTTGAGAGAGCTATTAAAGACCTTCAGAAAGGTCATGAAGATTAACTCTTCATGTAGCTGATATGTACATATGTGCAGTAGAAAACTTAAATATAATATTGTTTGATTAAAGACAAAAAAGATGTTATATTCAAAATTTTATATTCTCTTAACCTATGAATGAAAGTAAAACTCAAAAGATCAAAACATACTAGTCAAAGCAACACAAAGAGTAATTCAACATTAATTGAAAACTTGCCCACTGAGGCATGAGAAGTAAGGAAATCAGAGGTGAGAGAGAGACTACTTGAAGAAGAAGGTGGGAAATTTCTAATTGTTTGTATGATTTCAGGAAATTCAATACATTATAAATGCAATTTGGATCAAAGAAGAAAAAAGAAAATACATGTACCATTACAGTAACAAACAACAGTACAGATACATCAAGAGAAGTGACTGAAATTCTAGTTTCTCTACAAAACTGGAAAGTTCTGTGTTTACATAAGAACTTGGTTCAAAAGCTTCCCAGCATCTCATGAATTACTAACAAGGCACTTTACCAGTATCCCCTCAGACAGAAGTTCAAGCCCACTTTTCTTCATAGAAAGCATCATGTATCTATCTATTGTCAAAAGATAAGAATATCAGTGACTCCTTCCAAAAATAGTCCAATTATGTGTTTATGCACATTACTTCGCACAAACTATTCCCAACTTGTATCCTTCAAAAAAAATCTATAAACACATGTAAGAAAACAATATATTGACTTCTCAGCCATAAAGGGCATACCAAAAAGTTCCAGGTATATAAAGAGTCATTATTGATTCATTAATTGTTGAACAAGTTGCTCTAAAGCTCTCAAACATATGCTTTTGTTGATTATCATAAAGTCTTGGGGACTTAGTTCCACACTCATGGTTTCCTTTTTTTTACTGCAAATATATAAAACAGGGCTAAGTATAGTGAGAAGGAAAGAATATTTTATATTCACAGAGAACTTTCTATTTAAAACATGCTAAAAACCACAACAAGAACTATTCCTAAAAATATATAGCATATATCAGGGAAATTAATTTAAAGATCATTATGCTCCTCCATGTTCCTTAATATGCTATATCTCTCCTGTATATGACTTCCAAATTAAAGAAGCTAAACTAAATCACTTTATTTACCTCCTGGAGTATATGGATGACCTTAAGTTATCTGGCTCCCCTGGAAAGCAAATTAAATGTTTCCTTCATCTTAAGGAATCTTTCTCCAATGATATCAAAATGTCATTTGGACTTGATAAATGTAAAATTCTTAAGGTACCTCAAGAAAGGAGAGAAAATAAAGCCTTCAAATTTGAATCCAGAACTGGTTTTACGAAAAAATAAAATAAAAAAGATAAATCATTGATTAATTTAAGAAAATAAAGAAAACCAAATTACAGGGGTCAAAAATGAAAAGGGTGAATTAACCACCAATAAAGAAGAACTTAAAATAATTAAGAACTATTTTGCCTAATTATATGCCAATAAATCTGACAGCTGAAGCAAAATCAATGAGTATTTACAAAATATAAATTGCCTAGATTAACAGAAGAGAAAATAGAATACATAATCCCATTTTAGACAAATAAGTAGAACAAGACATCAATAAGATTCCTAAGAAAAAAGTCCCCCAGACCAGATGAATTCACAAATGAATTCTACCAAACATTTAACAAACAATTAATTCCAGCACCATATAAAGATATTTGAAAGAATAGGCAAAGAAGGTGTCCTACCAAATTCCTTTTACAATACAAACACGATGCTGATATCTCAATCTGGAAGAGCAAAAACAGAGAAAGAAAACTACAGACCAATTTCCCTAATGAATATTGACGCAAACTTGAATCCAGAGGTCTTTTTGAAGCAATGCATAAAGGTTATTATCTACAAAGAACTTCATTTCCTCCAAGCAAGACACAAGAAGCATAAAGACATCAAGGACAAACTATGGCTAAATATACTGAGAATTAGTGACATTATGGACTCCAAGCTGAATGGAAAGAATGTATTTACAGCAACATCTATGCCATAAAATAAATAATAGAAATGGAAAAGACTCTAACAAAAATCCATACAATAGTAACAAAATATAGGACCCATCACCTTAAGCTGATTAATACCTCTATGCCAAAAAAAGGACAAAGAGGACTGATTAACAGACCAAAAAACTATAGAAATATATCAGGAACAAACAGATACTCAGTTCACCATGCAATAGTAAAGACTGGAAATAAGCATATGCCATAAGATTTTGTCTTTGGAAAGATGAAATGTAAAAAAAAAAAAACTAAGCTCTAAAAATGATGTCAAAAGGCCTCTGTAGGTGATATCCTCACGAACTCTGCCAATATGTGCACAAAAAACAAATGGCCGAGGCATTAGGATTTGTTTGTGGAAATGGAAAGGTTTATGACGGCAATTCAAGACCAGATCACTTCCATCAGAAACTACAGAAGGCTAGTCTTTAAGGAGCTCAGATTTAGTGATAAATAGAGATTATGTAAGGAAATAGTGGAGAATGTGCAACACAGTATGGCTAATAAAAATGTAACATCTATCTAGAAAGCCAAGCCCTAGTATCCAGAATGATACCTCTAAAGCTTGCTCTCTCACACTGACTGAAAAAAGGCAAATCCCCATATTGCAAATGACAGACCTCAAAAAACTCAGTCAATGAACTATTCTCAAACCAGACCTTTATCATAGACTAAACTGTTGCTACAATCCCCTGGATATAACATTAAACCATAAAAACTCCTTAACAACCTTATTATACAGCTGTTACCATACCAATAATTCATAATTCCAGTGAAAGTTTTCAAAATATAGAGACTTGGCCTCAGAAATCAAAACCACATGAGACAAGAAGGAGGTGCTTATTTTGCCCTGTTACTGGAGGAACTGTACTGAAGATGCTTTCAGTGAGCCTGCAGATGCTGAATTTATATCCTAATGTTTTTATTCAATTAAAAAACAATTATTTTATTCACATGTGCAATAGTCCATAGAATGCCATATAGTTCTCTGTCTCCTCTCTCTCCCTCCCCCCTATTTCTCTCTCTCTTTCTCTCTCTCTCTCCCTGCCCCCCTCTCTCTCTGTTTCTCTATTTCTCTGTTTCTCTCTTTCTCTCTCTCTCTTTCTCTCTCTCTCTCTTTCTCTCTCTCTCTCTCTGTCTCTCTTTCTCTCTTTCTTTCTCTCTCTCTCTCTCTCTGTCTCTCTTTCTCTCTCTCTCCCTGCCCCCTCTCTCTCTGTTT
>JAQQSW010019128.1:0-11108 GCA_028646575.1 Pseudocheirus occidentalis | reverse complement strand
AATGTTACAAAATCTACATAGGTTTGTTGGTGCTTGTTGAAATATGAATTAGAGATTTGGTGACAGTATTGAGAGGTTAATTGAATTGCCCAGGATTCAACAGCCATTTTGTGTCACAAGCAAGAAGACTGGAACTCGAGTCTTCCTCACTTCAAAGTCTCTCTAGTTAGATAGATAGATAAAATGAGACACAGATAGATAGATAGATAGATAGATAGATAGATAGATAGATAGATAGATAGATAGATAGATAGACAGATAGACAGATAGACAGATGGACAGACAGATGAGATGAGATGAGATATATTCACACATGCAAAGTTGCATAGACAAATGTGCATATGCCATATTTATATTACATTGTCTTCTAGCATATCTTCTTCCCTTGGATTATGTGATCTTGAATAAGAGGGAAAATTGGTGTCCAGAATTCTGGAAAGATAAATCCACATAAAGCAGACTCGAATTATCTGCAACATGGTTACAACCTTCATTCCTTTTCCTGACAGTTTTCTTCTAGATAGGCAGAGTGGGGATGGGAATACTGTGTAAACTATTCGAAAAGCCATGTGTGGGGATAAAGAGGTAGGACTTGGGGAATGATATTAGGAGAGAGGGGAAAGCTTCATCCGCATATAGATAATGCTTCTGCTCTTGGCCTGAATTTTGGAGTAAATGGGACATTCAGAATCAACCAAACACACAGTGGGCCTCTGATAGCTCAGGTAGTTGTATTAATTCTCCTTTTTCAAAATTGTTTTTAAATTTTTTATTTTTTTACAAAAAGTGAAATGTTTCCTTCACAGTTCTTGAGGAGTTCTGTGGAAATGAGATTTTATTTACAGAGAAGTAAAGACATGAAGGAGAAAAAAAACTCTACAGGAACTCATTCCATTTTCCACACTCTCTTTTTTTATAAATTAAAATTTTATTTATTTATTCATTTAGTTTTGAAATTAACAAACATTTGCTTTTGTCTCAGTCACACCACCCACCCCTTTACATTGGAAAAAAATAAAACTTTTTTAACAAATATGCACAATCAAAACGAATTCCTAATATTAGCCATGTCCAAAACTGTGTATCTCATTTTGCATATTTAATCCATCACCTATCTGGCTAGAGATGGTTAGCATTCTTTATCACTGGTCCTTGTAGAATCCTTGTACTGATAAGAGTTCTTAAGTCTTTTATGTTTATTTCTATGACTTTGTTGATATAACATAATTTGTTCTGATTCTGCTCAGTTCACTTCGCTTTGGATCATTCAAGTTTTCTCAGGTTTCTCTGAAATAGCCCACTTTATTATTTCCAATATTATATTGGAAGCTATAATTTGTTCAGCCATTTCCCAATTGTTAGGTACTCTAAGCTTCCAGTTCTTTGCTGCTACAAAACTAACTTATAAATATTTTTGTACATATGAAACATTTTTTTCTTTGACCTGCTTAGAATATAAATTTCATAGCAGTACCACTGGGTCAAAGGACATTCCCAGTTTGATAACTTATGGGGCATGTTTCTAAATTGTTTTCAAGAAAGATTGACAAATTCAAGATAACACCAAGAGCACATGAACATGCTTGCGTTCCCATGGCCCATCTAAGATTATTATCTGCAAATGAATAAATGACCTAGACACAAAATGACACATCATAGACAAATTAGAAGAGCACAGAAGACATTATCTTTTGGATCAATGGTTAGAAGATGAATCTATGACCAAACAAAAGAAGACAGGATTAAATCATTTTTTAAATTGATTTCATAGAATTTGAGAGATTTTGGACAAAGAAAATCCACATGACTAATAAAGGAAAAATAAACCATAAACTGAATAAAAATACTTGTAGTGAGTTTTTCTGATATGATTGTGTTAAGAAAAAAAGAAAATGATTCAAATTTATAAGTTATTCTCCAAATTGACAGTTGAAGGATAAGTACAATCAGTTTCTAAGGTCTTCTCTCTACTCTCAACTGATGAAGGAGAGTAGAGAAAGAAAAGAAAGTAGATAGGGGGAGTTACACTGTATAAACATAAGAATGAATTGCTGGGAGGATTAAAATTTAATAAGGGTGTTAAATGGGAGGAATGAATTTGTTTTTGGAGGGGGGAAGGCAGGGCAATTGGGGTTAAGTGACTTGCCCAAGGTCACATGGCTAGTAAGTCTTACGTGTCTGAGGCTGGATTTGAACTCAGGTCCTCCTGGCTCCAGGGCCAGTGCTCTATTCACTGCACCACCAAGCCATCCTGAGGAATGCAATTTTTGCCTTTTTTTTTTTTGCTTTTTGGAGGGCAATTGGAGTTAAATGACTTGCCCAAAGTCACACAGCTAGTTAGTGTGTAAAATGTCTGAGGTCAAATTTGAATGCAGGTCCTCTTGACTCCAGAGCCAGTGCTCTATTCACTGCGCCACATAGCCGCCCCAAAAGAATGCAATTTTTGATACTGGAAATATACTTAAATATTCTGTTCTATGTGCTCATGCATTTGTATTTTATTTTAAATTAGTAAGGATATATTTTCTCTCCCTTATACCTCATCAAGGAAAACAAATTCCCACACTTATTATGTCCAAAATGTAAATCTCATCTCACATCATCTCTCTAACAATACTTATATATCTAGCAATATCTAACAATCTTTATCATTGATCCCCTGGAGTTGTCATTGATCACTTCATTGATCAATGTCCTTAAATCTTTCAAAGTTCTTTGTCTTTATTATTTTGTTAGTTTGTAAATTGTATTACTTGTTGTGTTCACTTTTCTCTTCATCAGTTCATGTAATGAATCAGGTTTTGCTGAAATTTTTTTATTTCTTACACATATATACCATCCTTTTATTTCTTACAGAACAATAACATTCAATTATATTTGTATAAACATAAATTTTCAGCCATTCACCAATTGATGTGTGGTATATTGGCTGCTAGTTCCTTGCTACTTCAAGAAGAAAAACTACAAATATTTTTGTACACGTAGGCCTAATAGTAGTATCACTGGGTCAAAGAATAGGCAGAATTTAGTGACTAATTGGCATAATTTCATATTTCTTTCCAGAAAGACTGAACTAATCCCCAGAAATTTAAACAGTATACAAATTTGACTCTTTTCTCTCAGTGGCTCTAATATTTGCAATTTTCACTTTTGTTTACTTTGGCAACTTAAGTAGAATTTCAGAGTATTTAATCTACATTTCTCTGTTTACCAGGAATTTGGAACTTTTTTCTTGATTGTTGAGAGATTAGATTTCTTTCAAAACTGCCTGTTGTTCATGAATGCGCATGTAGAAATTTTCATGTGTCTTCTCTCTAAAGTTAGACCACAAGTTTCTAAAGGACAGACACAAAGTTTTGATTAGTCAGTAAGTCTATTACATATGGATATTAAGGTAAACTGAGATTCAAAGTTCCAAATACAATCAATTTATTAGACAGATGAGCAGTATCCAATAAATTGGGTCTGTGTTATCTCTCAAGGACCAAAGACATTAGCAAGATGACAGAGCAAAATCTCAAGCAACATAGGTATGTCTTCTTCTGATTGGCTCTTGATGACATAGTCGTTTGGACCTCCCCTTCTGAAATTCTCTTAACTACAGCCAAGACATGTGATTTGAGTCACAGGAGAAAGGCCCTCAGGCAGTGGATTTTGCTATAATAGTTAAAAATGATAAGAATTGAGCTTTTATGTTAATCAAATTTCTCTGGAAAGTGGAAGATAGGTAACATAAGCTTGACCTTTAGGTGGGCAAAGGATAAAGTTTACAAGGGGAAGGAATTATGAAAGGAAATAATAAATGTAGCTTGATTGTTTTGGAAAAATATATTTTTAAAAATTTTGCAAGTCTTCAAATATTTATTAAGTGCTTACTAAGTGATGGGCACTGTGCTACCAGTTAGGGACACAAAGATAGACCCAAAAAAGTCCTGCCCTCAGAGACTATTATTCTAACACAGGAACCAACACATAAGCAAAAAGGTGCATATAAGATATAAGCAGACCAAATGGAATGCAGTTTTAGAGGAGTAAGTAATAACAATTAAGGGGACTAGGAAAGGCCTCAAAAAGAATGAGTGATTACTATTGATTGTTGAAGAAAAGCAAGTACACCATGAGGTGAAGGTCAGAAGAGCATCCCAGTCATAGTGGACGTTCTATGCAAAGCCATGGAGATGGGAAATGAGGGTTATGTTCGAGAAATAATAAGCAAGTGGAAGGAAATAAAGTGTGCTAAAACTGGAAGGGTAGGAAAGAAGACAGCAAAGACAATTTTTTATTTGATTCTAGAAGTAAGAGGGAGCAACTTGAATTCAGTAAATTGGTGACATTGGGGCAGTTAGATGGCACAGTGGATAGAGTGCTGGGCATGCAGTCAGAAAGACATGAGTTCTTATCTAGTCTCAGACACTTACAAGCTGTGTGACTCTGGGCAAGTCAACCTCTATGCCTCAGTTTCCTCAACTTTAAAATAGAGACTATAATAGCACCTACCTCCCAGGGTTGTTATGAGGCTCATATACGATAACATTTGTAAAAACACATAGCATGGTACCTGGCATATAGTGACTGAACAAAGCTGAAGAAAATTTTACAACTATATGTAAGGCCAAGCACAAGCAGCTTTCCAGAAGACTGCTGCTGTGAACAGCTTTTAGGGTTCTAATTACACAGGATAGTGAACATGCTATTCCATCACAAAGCAAAGCAAAACATTCACGGTAAATAAAAGTACAGCATTTACAATGTTACAGCTTTTCACAGATAATCAAAATATAACACTAACAACAATTTATCACAGAAAATGGCCAGTAGTTTCCACCACAATGGTCACAAAGTTTTGAATGATGAACAATCATTTAGTAACTCTATCATTCAATCATCTTTAAGAAGGTTTGCCTCCTCAAGGAACACAAAGTACAATAGTCAAAATTCTCCACTCATGGGGCACACTAAGTTAACTCAATCAGTCACTTATTCAGTCATCAATCACTAAGTACAATCATTTAGTCAATCAATCATTATATCAACTCAATCATTCAATCATGATTCATCATTCACTATTCAATCATCAGAAAATACACAGACCCTCCACCCCTAGGTCGCTAGTAAATTTACAATTTCTCAGTCAGTACACAGTATCCAAGTAAAGTCTCCTTTTAGCTTGATTTGGGATGGTCACTCACTACTATGGCAATTCCAATGGCTTACTATTATCTTTAAAAAATAATAACTCTTCTGTCTAAGCCTTTAAAGCCCTATACTCAATGGTCCCAACCTATCTTTCCAGGCTCACTGAATTTTATTCCAGACACACATAAGCCAATCAAGCAAAAAGACCTGCACTAGAAATATCTAAGTGTGCAAGGCACACCCTCCTTGTCTCTGTCTCATAGTATTTCTCCCATCCTTTAAGATGCAGCTTAAGCACAATCTTGTGCATGGACATTGATTCTCCGAACTTCTGGTGTTCTCTCTTCCAAATTACTTTGTATTTAACTGCTTTGAAAATATGTACTCCTTGAGAACAGGAGCTGTCTTACCTTTCTATTTCTATTCCCAGCACTTAGCACAGTGCTTCCCACTTGCTAAGAATTTAAGAAATGTTCGTTCATTCATTCATTCATTCATTCATTCATTTATTCATTCATTCACAAGTATTTGTTGTCTCATCAACTAGAATATAAGCGCCCTGAGAGCAGGGATTGTCAAATTCTTTGTACCTGCATCACCATATCTGGCATAATGTATAGCACATAGTAGGCATTTAAAATACTTATTGACTTAGAAGAGGATATGGAGAAGGTAGAAAAGGTAGAAAAAATGCCCTTCACAGTGCATACAGTATTCTACATAATGTAAGTATGCAAAAATTATAACTGGTAGACAGTTTGATATGGAAGAATTTGGTTTTTTTAATGATAGATTTGTATTGCTGATTTTGTAGCTTAAGTTTCTATAATAGCTTATGTAGATTCCCTTCACTAGATTCACAGTTACCACCCTATTTTAGATAGTGCTTAACTTTCTCCTGAACTATTTCTATTAGCTTCTAATTCTTTTTGCCTCAGTCTCTCTCCACTTCAATTTGTCTTCCATACAGCTATCAGCTATTTTCCATGTTAACCCCTCCCACATACAAAAGACTCCAGTCATTCTGTATTGCCTCTAGGATCAAATATAATCTCTCCTGGTTGGTATTTAAAGCTCGTCACAATGTGGGTTTTTCCTATCTTTTCAGTCTTTTAAGATCTTACTCTCCTCCATGAACTTTATCTTCCAACCATACTTACTTATTCCCTATTCATGAAGATACATCTCCTGTCTGTGTCTTTCCATTGGATGTACCTCACAATTGAAATATTCTTTCTACTAACCTCCAACCTTTAGAATCTGTCTTCCCTTTACAACTCTGTTCAAGCACCATCGCCCTCAAGAAACTGTCTCTAGTTCTCTCAGCTGCTAGTGCCTTTCCCTCTAAAGTTACTTTCTATCAATTCCATATTTCTTATATGTAATCATTGTGTGTACATGCACATAAACATATACAAACACACATGTGTATATGTTTGTATATGTGTTTATATATACAAGCATACATATATGTTTGTATATATGCACATGTTTACACATATGTATAAGTGTATGTGTAGGCAGTGTAAATATGTGTACGTGTGTAATACATATGTACACACTTGTGTGTATATATGTGTGTCTATATTGGCATATGTCTTTCCAATCTATATAAGGCAAGATATTCATATAAAGTTTAGATCTACCAGTTTAGAAGAAAAGAATAAAATGTGTGAATGCTTATTGTTACTCATATATATATATACATATATAAATATATAAGTGTATATATATATATACTGCATATATATAGTCTTACCCATAAGAATGTGCATTCAACAAGTGGAGGGATTATTTTCACTTTTTTTCTTCTGTTAGGTCTTAGCATAGTTGCTGATATATGGTAAGGGTTTAATAAATACCTGTTGATTGATTAATAGTATTCATTGCTACTTCAGTAACTGGAAATGGATTATGATAAATAAGGTAGCATTTTAAAAGTTAGTATGCCCAATATTAGAATGGAGTTAACATTTTGCTTCATGTACTAACAATTTCATAAAGCTATGCCTAAATGAGAAGCAGTGTGGAGAAGTGAATAGAAAGCTTGTTTCCACATTTGGAAGATCTAGGTTCAATTTAAGCCTCTATCACATATTAATTTTGTGGTCCTGAAAAAGTCACTTAAACTTTTAGAGTCCCAGGCACTATAAGATTATTAGTTGTACAGTAGATACCAAAATCTTCATAAGTTAAAAAGAATTTTCAGACTCAGTTCCCTATACCAATTAAATCACTGGTTGAGTCCAAAAAGAAAAAAAAGCTCCAATAGTCATAGGAAATCTGGATTTGTGAAAGCTAAACATAAAAGTATGTCTGTGCATTTTTAAAGAGTGTTCTTTGCATAAAATAAATCAACTTTAGAGTTGATATTCAGAAAATGCCAAGTATGACATTACTAAAAATAAAATATCTTCTTGCATTTCTATTTCCTAAGGGATGAGAATAACCTGTGGGAAAACAATGCCCTGACATATTCTTGTATTACTGTATTTATATAGAGTACAATATTACTTTCTGGTCAGAACAATTTTGCATTCCATCTGCTTAAGTTTGTGGAAATCTGTCTCTCAATTTCAGAAACAGAGTCATAAGTGAATATTGGTAAGTAGAGAAGGGGAATAAGATTGAATATGAAGCAAAGAAAAATCAAATCAATTATGATACTGTAAATACAGGCATCTTAATGCCAGTCCTTGATCTCTAAATTCTGTATTCTTAAAAATCCTATCCTGATATCGACGACTTTTCTTCCGATCTAAAAATGTCTAGATATTGTTCATATAAAGTTTAGATCTACCAGTTTAGAGGAAAAGAATAAAATGTGTGGATGTTTACTGTTACTCCTGCTGTCCTATTGTTGTTCCCTCCTCCTTGTTTTCTTCTCTTATTCTTTGTTCTTTTTTCTCCCCTTTTGGTTTTGTTTATGCTTGATTTTTGGAAACCACTACTTTATGAGAAATCTCTTCTCTCAAGCTGGGAAAACTTTGTTCTTCAATATCATTGAAGTTTAGACATACACAAAAACTCCCTAGTGCTATAGATACATCCTGAAGAGCATCCTTTGGATTATTTTGAACTATTCCAAATCTCAGCAGTTCAAAATGCACATGCTGAGCAACTCTCAGCGGAATTGAGAAAGGTCTATAAAGATTATCTTACAGTTGTAGTCAGCCTGGGGATTTATTTTTAGTTCCCTTTGGATGGCTTTGAGTCACAGACAGGCTACAATAATAATAGCACAGCAAAACATTCAATTTGAGATAAGATAAAATGGTGTATCTGTCAGCCATACCTTCCCAACTAAAAAACACTATGATTCATGAATGTGTGGCCCCAGAAACTTGATCAAAGAAACCTTCCGGATTCCTAATTTTCCAATTTGTTTTCAGATATTCAAGGCACAGGGTCTAGCTTATATTCTGTGCTGCCTACAATCTAAATCAAAAGAACTGATATAAAACTAATAGACACTATTTTCAAATTAAGACTTTCCACTTAGCTCCATGCTTTCAGTGCCCAAATAATAAATACAGGTGCTAATGCCCATCTTGTAGTTTAATTTCTAGTTTGAAAGTTTTTCCCTCACCAACCAAAGTATCTGTCAGTTTCCTGGAAATTCGTTATAGTAGAATCTCTCATTTCTCACTCTTCTCTACCAACCAATCAATGATATCTGGGGACTTTCTATGCCTTTTACGAATATAACTTGTCTGCAAGGGAAGGTTCAAAATGGAAGATGATCACCTGTTTGAGGTGTGATAGAGAGGATCCTATTAAATAAAGGCTAGACTACTTGACCTTTAATGTCCCATCCTACTCAGATTCTGTGGTTTTGCTACCACTTAATAGTTTACTCATCGATACCGAAATTATTTTTTGAAAGTGCCTTTCTTCACAAAATAAAATAAGAAAGAAATATGGTCACTTTTTATTTTAAAAAATTTTTTTTGAAAAAAATCCCGGAAAATGCTACATTTTTGGTTTTCTCTCAACACTGACCTCACTACTCCATCTCATTCCCAAATTCTTTGCTCTCCTCACTGAATTGGGAATCAAATAAGTTGCTCTCACTACATTGATAATGAAAATGAAAAGAATTTCTCAAAGATAGTGACCAGATGACATTCAATTCAACTATTCATATTATATATCTAATATTTTGCTAAGCACTAGAGATGCAAAGATGAAAACAACTCTTGTTTTCAAGGTGCCTTCTTCTACCTTTCTTTTTCCCCTAAAGTACCTAACATAGTGATATGAACACAGCATATGTTTAATAAATATTTTATGAACAAAATATTTTTATTAACATTATACACTCTATTGCAAGGCATCTTAGGCTTAGGGGACGGAGGACTGACCTTAGAATTAGGAAGACCTGGGTTCAAGTCCTAACTTTCATATACTAGTGACTGTCTAAGGCTATGTGTTATTGATAAGTTGCCAGTCCATATAAGTGCAAGGAATTTCTATCCCAGAGCTTTACTATAGTATGACGAATTCACATACCTGAGTCCCTCATCTCTCCAAGAAGACTATGCAATGTCCACCTTTAGAATCGGAAATATATCTTTAAATAATAGTAGTATTCAATGCTGAATGATTTTCTTGTTTTATAGAAAGTAAGTTTTTAATTAAATGCAAAATATATGTATATATTCAAGAGTATTGCTATATATATGTGTGTGTATATATATATATATATAAAAATACATAAAATGTATATGGGAATTTCACCATTCATCATGATCAAAAAGGTAATATTTATATTACTTATTAAAACTAAACAATTGCTTATTCCCTAGTGCACTGTAACAAAAGTAAATCTAGATTCTGTTCCTAGCTTTGATAGAGATAAAGAGGAAACAGAAAGAAAAAGACATCATACTTTTATTTGTAATCCCGAACCTACTTTGTATAAATCCTGAGCTATCTTCTTAACAGAGAATAAATTATTAGGCACTGTGAAATAGATCAACCTAGCTTTTTTCTAATATTCTTGTTCATGGCAACAATTCATCAGGAATTATAATGAATAAAAGCATTGCCCTTTGCTCTTCGTGTGTAGTGATGATAGTCCTCAAAACCAAGCTCTCATGGAATCAAAGAATTCCAAAATGGGAAGAGACTTCAGAAATCATCTCATACAGGAAAAAAACACAGTAAAGAAAAAGTTGAATTTTTACGAAGTTTTTGGTGTGCTTTTTCAAATCTACAATTTAGATTTCCTGTGCTGTCTGCATTTTTATTTCTTTTTGTCCAGGTCTCTAAATTGATGGGTTTGTATAGAAACTCTCTCTACCAATACAGATGAATAAATAGTATAAAATTTTGTTAATTGGATAGCTTGCTGAAGGTACTGAGAGATTAATGATTTACCTATGTTTACATGCCCAGTATATGATTGAAGCAGAACTTGAACATTGACTGGTCTTCCTGATCCCGAGGCTCATTCTCTATATACTATACATATATTTCCTACATGCGTAGAATAAGTACATAATAAATTTTTAAAATTCATGTCAGGCAAGAATGTTTCCTTTCGCCAAAATTGTGAATGATAATGTGTTCTGTCTTCCAAATTTTTATGATATGAACTTTTATACTTGGTTCATGAATTCATTTAGAATCGATTGTGGTATGTGGCTTAAGCTGTTGATCTAAACCTAATTCCTGCCAGATTGCTTTCTGAAGTTCCCAGAAATTTTTTTTTGCCTATGTAGAGATTCTTTTTTTTTTTTAAAGAGAAAATAGTATACTTCAGTCTCCATTCAGATTCCATAGTTCTTTCTCTGGATGTTCTTTCTCTGCATTTTCCATCATGAGATTTTTGGAATTGTCTTAGATCTTTGCATTGCTAATAAAAGCTAAATCTATCAAAGTTGATCATTGTGCTATGTTGTTGTTACTGTGTACAATGTTCTCCTGGTTCTGCTCATTTCACTCAGAATCAGTTCATGTAAATCTTT
>JAQQSW010019127.1:0-11108 GCA_028646575.1 Pseudocheirus occidentalis | reverse complement strand
GTCACTTAACCCCAACTGCCCTCCCCCCCCAAAAAGCAAAAAAAAATAAACCCACACAAATCCTCAGCATTCCTATATATTATAACGAAGTCCAACAGCAAGAGATAGTAAGAGGACCCCCATTTAAAGTTACTGTAGACATTACAAAATATTTGGGAATCTACCTGCCAAAACAAACCCAGGACCTATATGAACACAACTACAAAACACTTTTCACACAAATAAAATCGAATCTAATTGGAAAAACATCAACTGCTTGTGGCTGGGTTGAGCTAATATAATAAAAATGACAATTTTACCTAAATCAAATTATATATTTAGTGCCATACCAATCAATCAAACAAAAAATTACTTTATAGAGCTAGAAAAATACTGATAAAATTCATGTGGAAGAAAATTCATTTGCTCTGGAATATCAATGCAATTAATGAAAAGAAATGCTAGGGAAGGTGGCCTAGCTGTACCAGATTTTAATCTGTATTATAAAGCAGCAGTCATCAAAACTACTTGGTACTGGCCGAGGAACAGAGTAGTGGATCAACGGAATAGGTTGGGTACAAAAGACAGTAGTCAATGACTATAGTAATATACTGTTTGATAAGCCCAAAGACCCCAGTTTTGGGGATAAGAACTCACTATTTGACAAAAACTGTTCGGAAAACTGGAATATAGTATGGCAGAAACTGGGCCATAGAAAATGATCTAACTCCATATACCAAAATCAAATTTAAATATAGGTGCACGATGTAGGTATAGAAGCTGATACTGTAAGTAATCTGGGGAAGCAAGGAATAGTTTACCTGTCAGATTTATGGAGTAGGGAAGACTTTGACTAAACAAGAGTTAGATAGAGAGCATTATGAAATGCAAAAATGGATAATCTTGATTACATTAAATTGAAAAGTTTCTGTACAAACAAAGCCATTTTGACCAAGAATAAGAGGGAAGTGGGAAATTGGGAAAGAATTTTTATAACCAGTGTCTCTGATAAAGGCCTCATTTCTAAAATATACAGGGAGCTGACTCAATCTATAAGAATACAAGCCACTCCCCAATTGATAAAAGGTCAAAGGATATGAACAGGCAATTTTCAGAGGTAGAAATTAAAGATAACTATAAGCATATGAAAAAATGCTCTAAATAACTACTGATTAGAGAAATGTAAATCAAAACAACTCTGAGGTACAACATCTCACAAGTCAGATTGGCTAAGATGACAAAATAGGAAAATGACAAGTGCTGTAGAGGATGTGGAAAAACTGGAATATTAATGCATTTTTGGTGGAGTTGTGAACTGATTCAACCATTCTGGAGAGCAATCTGGAACTATGCCCAAAAGGCTATAAATAACTCCATATCCTTTGATCCAGTAATACCAAAGAGATCATAAAAGTGGGAGGAAGACCCATATGTACAAAAATATTTATTGTAGCTCTCTTTGTGATGGCAAAAAATTGGAAAGTAAGGGGATGCCCAACAACTGGGGAATGGCTAAGCAAGTTATTTTATATGAATGTAATGGAATACTATTGTGATATAAGAAATGAGGGGCAAGCAGATGGACTTCATATTTATCTGGAGAGGCTTATACAAACTGATGCTAAATGAGAAGAGCAGAACCAGGAGAAATTTGTACACAATGAGAGACAACATATGTGTGATGACCAACTTTGATAAACCAGATTCTTCTCAGCAATGCAAAGTTATAAGACAGCTCTAAAAGACACAGGATGGAAGGAGATGTCTGCATTCAGAGAAAGATCTAGATAGAAGATTAAATGGAGACTGAAGCAAACTACAGGCTCTCTTTCTTTACTATGCTTGTTTTTGTTTCCTCTTTCCCACTGTTCCCATTGGTTACAACCCTTCTTTACAACCAGACTAATGTCTAATGTGAAAGTATTTGCAGATCCTATAGTTGATTGCATGCCAGCATTGGTGGGGGGAGAGTAGAATGGGGAGGAAGAAAAAAGGAGAAATTTTGTAACTCCAGGGATTGTAGTACTGAATCTTGTAAACTAAAAGTAAATAAACAAATCAATTTTGTAAAAAAGAAAAAGAAACACATTGTAGAATCTTTACAGGAATGGAAGTCAAGTTTGTTGGCTTATATTGAAGTGTCTATGCTGTTCCATGAAAAAAAATGATATTTTCCAATCCCCCCAAGATATTATAAAACAGATGTAAAAGAATGAAAAAAATAGAAGAAAATGTAAAATATCTCATTGGAAAAACAACTGACCTGGAAAATAGATCCAGGAGAGATAATTCAAAAATTACTAGACTACCTGAAAACCATGATCAAAAAAGGAGCCAAGACATCATCTTTCAAGAAATTATCAAGGAAAACTGCCTTGATATTCTAAAACCAGAGGGCAAAACAGAAGTTGAAAGAATCCATCTCTTGAAAAAGATTCCCAAAAGAAAACTCCTAGCAATAGTACAGCCAAATTTCAGAGTTCCCAGGTCAAGGAGAAAATATCACAAGTAGTCAGGAAGAAAGAATTCAAGTGTTGTGGAAACATAGGCAAGATAACACAAGATCTAGCAGCTTCTACACTAAGTGACTGAAGGGCTTGGAATATTATATTTTGGAGGTCAAAGGAACTATGATCTAAACCAAGAATCACCTACCCAGCAAAACTGAGTACAGTGGAACTCTGACATATGAGTGCACCAACCTGAGATTTCCAATATATGAGTTGTTACTTGGTTGATTTTTTTGCTTTAAATTGCAAGCCAAAATCTGAGTTACGAGCTGCTGCCAGTTGGTGCAGCAAATGTCACAACCCAATGCCCATCCAGCATCACTCAATCAGTCCACATGTTTACCTCGCCAGTGAAAAAAATTAAGTTAAGCGAAAGTAAAAAAGATATCGTAGCAAACAGGTTCAGGCATAAAGTGTAGCATTAAGAGTGTAGTGAGTAAGTGAACACAAGTGACAGAGCACAAAAGTCCTCTAACCTCCTCCATCTATCTCCTCCACCCTCCACCTCCCCCAGTACCTTCTGTTAGCTCAAGTCGTTTGATATCCAAGGTAAACATACACCTTATAAAGCCAGTTTATTTTTTTTACATTCTCTTTTATTACGTTTTTATACAATATTTGTTATTTATAAATTTTTTTCTTATTTAAAAGCACATAAAAATACTGGGGTGGCATTTTGGGGGCTGGAACAGATTAATGGCATTTTAATTAATTTCAATGGGGAAAACTGATTTGATATACGAACAAATTGAGTTATGAGCTCAGTAACGGAATGAATTAAACTCGTAAGTCAATGTACAACTGTATAATACTTCAGTGCAAAATATGAATATCCAATGAAATAGAGAAGTTCCAAGAATTCTTGATGAAAAGACCAGAGCCGCACTGAAAATGTGACTTTCAAATATGAGAATCAAGAGAAGCACGAAAACATAAAGAGGAAAGAGAAATCATAAGGAACTTATTAAAGTTGATCTGTTTACATTCCTACATGGAAAGACAGTATTTGTAACTCATGAGACTTTTTTCCGTATTAGGATAGTTGAAAGGAATACACACACACACATACATACAGATAAACACATATATACATATACATATATGCACATATATGTGTGTATGTATGTATATTGTATATATGTATACATAGACCAAGGGCACAGGGTGAGTTGAATATGGAGGGATAATGTCTAAAAAATAAAATTAAGAGATGAGAGAGGAATATATTGTGAGAAGGTGAAAGGGAGAGATAGAATAGGGTAAATTACCTCACATAAAAGAGGCAAGAGAAAACTGTTACAATGGAGGGGAATAGCAGGGAGGTGAAATGGAATGAGTCAACCTTACTCTCATTGGATGTAGCCTAAGGAGGGAATAACATACATGCTCACTTGGGTATCTTACCCTATAGGAAAGTAGTGGGGAAGGGTATAAGAGGGGGAATGATAAAAGAGAGGACAGATTCAGGAGGTGGTAATTAGAAGCAAACATTTTTGAACATGGACAGGGTCAAAGGAGAAAACAGAATAAATGGGGGGGATAGGATGGAGGGAAATACAGTCTTTCACAATATGACTACTATGGAAATGTTTTGCATAACTACACGTGTACAACCTATATTGAATTGCTTGTCTTTTTAATGGGGGTGGGAAAGGAAGGAAGAAGGGAGAGAATCTGGAACTCCAAGTTTCAAAATAAATGTTCAAAAACTTTCTACATGCAACTGGGAAATAAGATATCCAGGCAATGGGGTATAGAAATTCATCTTTCCCTACAAGAAAGTAAGGGGGAAAAGGAGTAAGGGAGGAAAGACTCAAGGAAAGAGTAATCCATATGCTTGCATCTTGGTTTGGCAGGCAGGGGAGAGATGAGGAGAAAATTTGGAACACAAAATCTTGTGGAAATGAATGTTGAAAATTAAGAGAAATTAATAAAAATTTAAAAAACACTTCAAAACGAGATCCAAAATTCATTTAGGGGAAAATCTTTCTGATTTGAAGGTATATACAAAGTGATATTCCTTTTCCCCAAGACTTACAAGTTTGAAAAATACTATATTTGACTCTTTTCTTTCCCACGCTTCTTAAAATGACTTAATTACCAAGTCCTACTGATTGTATCATGAATGAAATAGACAACTATAACAACCTCTTTACAGGTATACAAAGCTCAGTTCTCTACGCTTTCTAATGGAGCTTTCATATTATCAGCAGTCTAATTTTCCCTTTGCCTAAAGTAAAAACATAGGATTTTAGTAGCTACAGCAGGAAACTCTTATGAGGCATCCATTTCCACTCTTCCCTCAAAGTCTGACTCAGATACCAATTCCTCAAAGAAATCTTTCTGAAAAATGACTGTTTTATCACTATCAGATGGGACTATGACAAAATAGGCACACTAATGTACTGTTAGTGGAGGTATGAATTAGCAAAAAGCATTTTGGAAAAGAATTTGGAATTATGTAAATAAAGTAACTGAAATGTTCATATCTTTTGATCTAGGAATTATACTGGCATACACACATGGTTACTGATTAAAAGAAAGGCTCCACATATACCAAAATGTTTATAGCAATTTTTTTTGTTTAGCAAATAACTGAAAGAAAAGAAGATGCTTATATATTGGATAAATAAACTGTGATACATTAATATAATGGAATGACAGTGCCATAAAAAACAAAAAGACATGATAAATAATGTTACTGAGGAGTGTTATTCATTGATTTAGTCATGTCTCTAGTTTTATTTCCTGATTTGGGTGCTGCACTCCAGTATCTACCACCATTTGGGGATGAAGCAGTCAGCCTTGTTTGGTATTTACTTGGGTTACTTCAGCTCCTGTACAAACTGCCATCTCCCAGACTTAAGCATGATGTCTGATTTTCAGAGCGGTGGATCTTCAAGGCCCCCTATGACTTCTTAAGACAGAAGGTTAGGAATCTGAGAAACCCAGGGCTTGGGGGGTCTCCTGAGTTCTGTACTACTGTGCAGTATACTGGTTGATGGCATCCACTGGCCCTCCCCAGGAATTCCAAATTATTCACTCTGGGGCCTTCTGATCTCCCTGGTACTTTATCACATAGTTCCTTCACTCCCAAGGCTGCCAAACACTGAGGCTTGCAGGTTATATGTCTGCCAGGCTATCTTTGGTCATACTGGGAAGGCTATTCTGCACTGAAAATGTCTTTACTTGTGGACCTCCGTTCCTATTTCCAATGAGTTTCGGGCTGAGGTTTTGTTTATTTTGAGGTAGAAGAAATCACTTTCTGCAGTTTCTCATTAGATTTCTTGATCATTATTTTTCCTGGTGTGAACTTAAAGGTAGGTATACGAGAGGTAGACAGTTTGCTTCCTTTTTCAGCTAAGTATATTTGGCTAAAAGTATCATGTTGATTGTTTTCTTAATATAGAACCATCCTTAGCAGAAATCAAATCTGGTCATACTGAGTTTGATGGGATATATCATGGTCTTGTTAGAGGTTTTTTTGCCTGTAATTTTGTTATTATATTCATCAATGATACTTTTATGTAATATTCTCACTGCCTTGTTCTTTCTTGTTTTAGGTCTCAGGACCATATTTGACTGATAAAGAGTTTGGTAGTGTATTCTCTTTCGAGAACTAGTACCTTTCTTACTCGTTTTTAAAATGATTCAATTCTAAACTTACATACATGCAAAAGAACACAAAGCAGAATGTAAACAGGATGCTCTATAAATCCACAAATCTCCATTTCCTACCACTTGAATTTGTTATTAAGTGTATGATAAATTATACATGTTACTTTCAAAACTGCCTATACTCACGTTTCCCTATGAACCTCCTTTGATTCTCATTCAATACATTCTTTAAAATGTTTCAATGTCTTTCTTTCACAAGAAAATTACATCACACTACTATGTCTGTATCCCTAAAACCTCAAAAGAAAAGGAAAAAGACCTATTTGTATTAAAACATTTATAGGAGCTTTATGTAGTGGCAAAGAATTGGAAATTGAGGGGATGGCCATCAACTGTGGAAGAGCCAAACAAGTTGTAGTATATGATTATGATGGAATACATTGTGCTACAAGAAACAATGAGCAAGATGGTTTCAGAAAAACCTGGGATGCCACTGTAATAGTAATGGGAATGTGAAGATCTTCCCTTAACAAACTTAAGGGAATCTGAAGACCTTCCCCTCCTTTGGAAATACACTCTGCCCCCTAACAGGAAGACCTTCCCCACTTTGAAGATAAATTCTGCCCCCTAATGGACTGAATGTAATCACATAAAGCCTATGGTGGGAGGAGCTTGTTGAAGGGTGGAGCAGCGGCCACAGGAAGCTGGGGGTCAGAGCAAGCTAGATGGTTGGGAAGAGGATGCTTCCAAAGGAGACAGATGGGTTTGTGAGTAAATATCGGTCTTGTGTTGTTTTGTGGGAAGGCTAAATGATGGTGTGGTTTTCTGTGCTGTTATGGCTTACTGACTTTGCTACTATGATGGAATCAGCTTGCTGGTTTTGGGATTCAGTTTTCTGGTGTCAGAATAAATGTTTTGCTTCTATCTTCTATATGGAGAGTCTGTGATTGAGTACCACGAAGGTATACTTATAGTGAATGTGGGTACTGTAAATATTGCACTAATGCTACAGCCTCACATGGACTCAGGAAATTCGTAAAGAAAGCTGAACAAGAACATTGTACATGGTAACATTAATATTGTAAGGATGTTCTCAGTCACTCTATTCGAGATAATTCCAAAGGACCCATGATGAAAAATGCTATCTACCTCCAGACAGAGAACTGATGAACTGTGAATACAGATTAAAAGATCCTTTTTAAGATTTATTTTTCTAGGGCTTTTTTTGTTATGTGTTTTCTTTTACATCATGGCTAATATGGAAATATGTTTTACTTTATTTCACATGTATTCAATGATATAATATTGCTTGCCTCCTCAAGTAAGGGGGAGAGTAGGAGAGAAAACTTGGAACTCAAAATTTTTTAAAAATTAAAAATTTTTTTACATGTAATTGGGAAATATTAATGAAGCAAATACAAAATTTGAAACAAGCAAGACCATGACATCACAGTTTTTAACTCCCTTTTCCCTGAAACTGGGAAATTACATCAACAAAAGAAAACAAAAAACAAAACAAAAGAAAAAAATGAGACAAGCATAGCCAAGCAAAACGAATGGTTGGCTGGGTGTTGTCCTTTCTTCTTGAAGAAGACCAAAATGACATCACTATGCTAGGACTAAGTTTCTTTTTTTTTTTTTTTGCTTTTTTTTGGAGGGCAGTTGGGGTTAAGTGACTTGCCCAAGGTCACACGGCTAGTTTTTTGTGTTAAGTGTCTGAGGCCGGATTTGAACTCAGGTACTCCTGACTCCAGGGCTGGTGCTCTATTCACTGCGCCACCTAGCCACCCCTAGGACTAAGTTTCAATGTGTCTGACTATGGCTGATCAGATCAGTATGAGCTCAGAATATTCTACAGGTCAGGCACAAATAGTTTATGTGAACATTTGGGGTGAATTCTCTAGATTTGTGTTCCCTGCATTTCCTTTGAGCTGTCTCAATTCTGCTTTGCTCATACAGCACAGCACCTTCTCTGATGTGAACACACCCTGCTGAGCAGTCTCCCATGTCACACAATCAATTCCAAAGTTGTGTGTGTGTGTCCCCAAATTCAATTTAGTTCAGCAAACAATTATCAGACAACTAACACACTGCTCCCTCCTCTCAAGAGTTTACAGTCTAGTAGGGTAATATGACACTTCCACAGTGATTCAAAATAATAATCGGATTGATGCATTAGAAAGATCCAATAGTAAGTTAAAATGTGAGGTTGGAGAGATGGGTTGGAGAGTAGAGGCACAGCAGAGAGTCAATATGACCCATGTTACAAATGAACCTATCCAGCTAATCAGTCAGTAAACATTAAAGTACCGACTATGTATGAGGCACTATATTAAATTCTGGGAATACAAAGAAAAGGAAAATACAGTCCCTGCCCTTGAGGAGCTCACAATCCAATAGGGTAGTCAATATGTAACATGCATGCATCCCTTTTGTTTTAGTTGTTGTTTGGTCTTCCTGACTCATTTGGGGTTTTCTTGGTAAACATACTGGTATAGCTGCCATTTCTTTCTCCATTTAAATTTTTTGTTTTGAAAAATTAAATTATTTATCTTTAGTTTTCAATATTCACTTCCATAAGTTTTAAAATTTTCTCCCCCTCCCTCCCGAAGATGGCTTGTAATCTGATATGGGCTCTACATGCATTACTATTAAACACATTTTCACATTAGTTGTGTTGCACAGAAGAAGGATAACGAATGGGAAAAACCATAAGATAAAAAACAAAAAAGAAAACAGTTTGTTTCATTCTGCATTCAGACTCTATAATTTTTTCTCTGGATATGGCTTTGGAATTGTTTTAGGTCTTTGCATTACTGACAAGGTTAAGTCCATCAAAATCAATTTTTGCACACTGTGGCTATTACAATGTACAATGTTTTCCTGGTTCTTCTCACTCAACATCAATTCATATAAGTCTTTCCAGGTTTCTCTGAAGTCTACCTATTCATCATTTCCTACAACACAATAATATTCCATTATGTTCATATACGACAACTTTTGCCATTCCCCATTTGACGAGCCTCACCTTGATTTCCAGTTCCTAGCCACTACAAAAAGAGTTGCAATAAAAGGTTTTGTATATGTAAATCCTTTTCCCACTTCTATGATCTCTTTGGGATATAGCCCTAGAAGTGGTATTGCTGGGTTGAAGGCCATGCACTTTTTTTTATAGCCTTTTAGACAGTTCCAAATTTATCTCCAGAATGTTTGGATCAGTTCACAGCTCCACCAACAATGAATCAGTGTTCAAACTTTCCCAGTTCTTCTATAACATTTATCATTTTCCTTTTTTGCCATGTTAGCCAATTTGATAGGTGTGATGTCGTAGTACCTCAAGAGTTTTTTTTATTTGCATCTCTCTGATCAATAGTGATTTACAGCATTTTCATAGGACTATAAATAGCTTTAATTTCTTCCTCTGAAAACTGCCTGCTCATATCCTTTGACCATTCATCAGCTGGGGAACGACTTGCTTCCCTGTAAATTTAACTCAGCTCTCTATATATTTGAAAAATGAGACCTTTATCAGAGACACTGGCTGTAAAAATTCTTTCCCAGGTTTCTGCTTCCTTCCTAATCTTGGTTGCACTGGCTTTGTACAAAAAATTTTCAATTTAATGTAATCAAAATTATCCATTTTGCATTTCATAATGTTCTCTATCTCTTGTTTCGTCATAAATGTCTCCATTTTCCATAAATCTGATGGATAAATTATTCCTTGCTCCCAAATTCCACAGTTCTTAAGAATGACCCTGAGAATGTCTTTGTATTGCTTCTTCTGACCACCAAGTGAATGTCTGATCTGTAAGAGTTCTCCATAAAATAGTCTTTTTGCAAGCATACATTCTACATTCAAATAGTATGGTAAGTTGATCAGAGTTGAGCTCTATGAAGCAGTGTTTGAATGCTTGCCAGTCTGGTTCGAGTAAGGACCTCAGTGTCTGGTGCCTTATCATGCCAAGTGAACTTCAAAATCTTCCTAAGACAATTCAAATGGAAGTAATTCGGTTTCCTGGCATGCAGCTGGTAGACTGTCCAGCTTTCACAGACATACAACAATAAGGTCAGCAAAATGGCTCTGTAGGCCTTCAGTTTGGTGATCTAATACTTCTCTCCCATATTTTTCCTTTGTGCCTCCCAAACACTGAGCTAGCTCTGGCAATGCATGCATCAAACTCATTATCACTGTGTATATCCCAGAAAGTACACTACCAAGGTAAGTGAACTTACCCACAGCATTCAAAACTGGTGATAGTGGTGTGGTGGTGGCTGATGGAGCACCTGTTTTTCCTTGGTGATGTTAGGTCAAAATTAGAACAAGCAGCAGAGAACTGATCCATACTTTGTTTATTAGCTTGAGGTTTCATTTCATGCACAATCATGTGGAAACAGAAAATCATGCACCAACAATTCCCTACACTTTGGTCTTGGCTGGTGGCCTTGAATTGAAGAATTTACCATCAGTTTAATAGCTGACCTTGATGTCATGTTCATTCCCATTGAAAGTATTTGACAACAGGGCTCAAAACATGTTAAAAAGCAAGAGAGCAAGCACAGAGACTTTTTTCACTCCAGTGGTGACTGGAAAAGCATGAGAGCATTGTCCATCATCTAGAACCTTGGCAAGTATATTGCCATGAAACTGACATAAAATGTCAATGAACTTCTCCAGGAAAACAAATTTTGACATAATTTTCCATAAGCCGTCACAGCTAATAGTATCAAAGGCCTTGGTCACATCTACAAACGTTGTGGGCAGACATTTGTTCTACTCCTGGCATTTCTCCTGGAGTTGTCAGGCAGTACTATAGTGACCATTCCTTGGCCCTTTCTGAAGCTACACTGACTCTCAGGCTAATGACCATCTTCTTCCAAGTGAAAGATCAGCCTATTAAGGAGGACCCTGGCAAGAATCTTGATGCAAAGACTAAGAGAGAGATTCCCCTATGATTGTCACTGGACAATCTATTTCCTTTATTTATTTATTTTTTTTTTAAA
>JAQQSW010019126.1:0-11108 GCA_028646575.1 Pseudocheirus occidentalis | reverse complement strand
AAATATCATATTCCAGGCCCTTCAATCCCTCAGTGTAGAAGCTGCCAGATCCTGAGTTATCCTGATAGTGCTTCCACAGTATTCGAATGGTTTTCTCTTGGAAGCCTGTAATATTTTCTCCTTCAGGTGGGTATTCTGGAACCTGGCAATAACATTTCTAGGGGTTTTCTTTTGGGAATCTTTTTGAAGAGGTGTTTGATGAATTCTTTCAAGTTCTATTTTGCCCTCTGATTCTAAAATCTCAGGGCAATTTTCTTTGAGGATTTCTTGAAGGATGCTTTCCAAGTTCTTTTTCTGGTCATGGGTTTCAGGTAGACCAATAATTTTCAAATTGTCTCTCCTGGATCTATTTTCCAGGTCAGTCATCCCCGAATTTTTCATCAGAAAAATTTGAAAGTCCCCAATTTCATTGAATGTCCATCTCTTCTCCTGAAAGACTGCTCAGTTTTCCTGCTTAGCTGATCTTTGGTTGTAACAGAAGCTCCTTTGCTTTATACAATATCATATTCAAAGCCCCCAATCTATTAACGTAGAAGCTGCAAGATCCTGTATAACTGTAACTGTGGTTCTATGATATTTAAATTTTTTCTTTCTGTCTCCTTGCAGTATTTTCCCCTTGACCTGATAGATTTGGAATTTGGCTACAATATCATTTTGCATTTTAATTTTGAGGATTCTTTCCAGAGGTAATTGGTAGATTCTTTTAATGACTATTTTACTCTCTAGGTCTAGGACCTCAGGACTTTTTTCCTTGATACTTTCTTGAATTTTTTTATTTCTTAATTTTTTTTATCATGGCTTTCAGTCAGACCCATAATGCTTAAATCATCTCTCCTGGATCTATTTTCCAGGTCAGTTATTTTTTTTTATAGTAAATTATTTTAGATTTTCTTCTAGTTTTTAATTCTTATGATTCTGTGTGACTGATTCTTCATGTTTCAGAATCATTAATTTCCACCTGCCCAATTGTAATTTTTAGCAAATTGTTATCTTCTGTTAGCTTTTCTACCTCCTTTTCCTTTTGACCAATTCTACTTTTTAAGAACTTCTCTTAGTGAGTTTGTGAGCTTCTTTTTTCCATTTGGCCAATTTTATTTTTAAGGAGTTGTTTTCTTAAGTGCCTTTTTCTTCCTTTTGGTCTATTATATTTTTTAAAAAATTGTTTTCTATAGTCATTTTTGTCCTTAATTTTCCATGCTGTTGACTCTCTCTTGCATAACTCTTATTTATTTTCCAAATTTATTTTTACATCTCTTATTTGGCTTTTACAATACTTCTTGAGCTCTTCCAAGAAGGCTTTCTGGGTTTGAGATCAATTCATATTTCCCTTTGAGAATATATATATTTATATAAATTCAGATATAGGTATATTGACAATGCTATCTGCTTCTAAATACATGTTTTGATCTTCCCCATCCTCATAGAAAGAATCTATTATCAGTGTCCATTTCTGCTTTTTTCTCATTATGTTTGTTTTATTTCTAGCTTTTAAAGTAGAGCTCTGGAGCTGGAGCTAATGGGGCACTGTCCCAAGTTTCTTGTGTTGGAGCTAGGGGTCTGGTCACTGGATTTGTGTCCTGGGACCTCATGTGCTGGCATATGGAAGCTATTGGGGTCTGGCTGCTTACTTGATGCTGAGCTGAGGTCCTAGTTGTCATTTCTGGGGCATGCTGAAGCCATGTGTGGCTTTTCTGCATTTCTCTAGGGCTACACTGAAACTTTTGAGGTGGGGCGGGGAGAGGAGAGTGTTTGGCTGCTGTAGGATGTGTACCTACCAGGGGCTGTGCTGGAGCACATGAAGGTCTGGTTGCTAGAGGATATCTATGCACCTGGACCTGTGCAGAAGCACATGGGGGTTTGATTGCCAGGGGATATCTGCCCACCTAAAGGTCCACTGAAATACAGAGAGGTTTGGCTGCTAAAGGATGCCTGCTTGGCCCTACCTATGCTGAAGTTCCCAGAGGTTGGCTGCTGGGGTACGTCTGTCTCCCAGTACATGTAGTGTTTTTCTGATCCAAAATCTTCCATTTCTTATGGCTGTGCCAAGGCACTTAGGTGTCCAGGTGTTGGTGCTTGCCTGCTGTACCACCCTGGGTCTCAGGATCTCCCACTGGTTTACTGAGGTGGGGCTTGCTGCTGACTTACCCAGATACCTCCAGTCCTGGACTATACCCCACTTCCACCAGAATGAGAAGGACCTTTCCCACTAATCTCCCCCAGCCTCCTGGACTAATAGAATATTCCTCCCCATTTTTCTGCTGGCTGTGCTGTTTTAGAATTTTTCCTGGGGTGATAATTTCTGGGGTTTTAGAGGTCAATAAGGGAGAATAAGTGTGATTTACTGCTTACTCCACCATCTTGGCTTCCAGAAGTCTACTCTAACTATTCTTGAGAATAATTTGGAACTATGCCCCAAGGGGCATAAAACTGTGCAAACCCTTTAACCTGGCTGTACCAATACTATGTCTGTATCTCAAAGAGCTTGAAAAAAAGGACATATATATATATATATATATATATGTATATATAGATATACATATATACACAAAAAATATTTATAGCATTTCTTTTTGTGGTGGCAAGGAACTGGAAATTGAGGGGGATGGCTATCAATTAGGGAATGGTTAAATAAGTTGTGGAATATGATTCTAATGGAATACTATTGTGCTATAATAAATAATGAGCAAGATGATTAAAAAAAACCTGGAAATATTTACATTCACTTGATGCAAAGTGAAGTGAACAGAATCAGGAGAATATTGTATATAGAAACAGTAATATTGTAATGATGATCAAAAGTGAAAGATTTAGCTACTCTGATCAATGTAACAATCCAAGACTATTCCAAAGCACTGATGAGAGAGAGAAAGAGAAAACTGATGAACTTTGAATGCAGCTTGGAACATATTTTTTCACCTTATTTTTGTTGCCTTTTTTGCAATGTGATTAATATGGAAATATATTTTGCATGACTTCTCATGTTTAATGAGTATCATATTTCTTGTCTTCTCAGTGGGTGTGAAATGGTCTACAGGGAGGGAGAGAATAGGAACTCCAATTTAAAAAATAAGTGCATATAAAAAATAACTAAACCAGTTCCAGTATGTAATATCTGTTGAATTCTCAAGGAATTTTAAGGTGTTTTTTGGTGGCATGAGAATTGATAATCTTTTGTTATATCACCATAATTTCCCCAAGAATTCTTGTTTTCCTTCTTCTGGAAAGCTATCCTATATAACAAATAATATTTTTAGAGACAAAAAGTGGAAAAGAAAAAAAATCAGCATGATTGGTAATATGTATATAAAGCCTAAAAATATTTGCAATGTCAAACATTTGTGAACCTTAAACCTTTGCAAAGGGATAGGTTGGGTGTATCTTCTCAGATCTCTTCTTTTGATTCATGCTTGCTCTTTATACTTTTACAACATTCAGCTTTAATAATTTTGCATATGATTATTTCTTCCTCTTTCATTGTTCCCATCATTTTATATATTGTTTTCTTGGCTCTGTTTACTTTATTGCGCATCAGTTCATATGGGTTTTTCCACACTTCTCTGAATTCATCACATCCATAATTTCTTAGAGCTCTGTAATATTCCATCACTTTAATGTATCACAATTATTTTAGGCAATGGGTTCTGTTTGATTTGTGTTTACTCTGCTAAGTCTCTATATTTTGATAGGTGTTTGTTCCATGTAGTTTGGGCCTTATAAATAATATCTAAGTGTTACTATCAAGGTTTTAAAAGAGTTTTTTAAAATAAATATTATATTAGGGGCACTTCTGGGTGTAGTGATAATGAAATACTTCCTGTATGGTATATTTGTTGAATTTTCAATATTGTTTCTGTTATAACAATAATAAATATTATTATACTTTCATCTTTTATATCATCATTAACATCTCATAACACTAATTCTTTTCAATGTGATTCAGAGAACAATGATCCTGCGACAAATCATTATTATACTATTATTTTAAATAATAGGGAGTTTGTATTTGACTATCACCAAGACCAAGCCTCTAAAGGGTCTTCATTAAGGACTTGACTCAATCAGGCCTGTTTTTTAGGAATATCCCTTTGGCAACTGTAGGGAGTGAGAAAAATGAAGCTGGAAGCAGAAAGAACAATCAAGAGGCTGTTATAATATTCCAGGCAAGACATGACCTCTTGGGGCTCTTCCTTCCCTGAGATTCTATGATTTCAGTGATCTTTTTATCCACCAGAAAAATATTTAAATATTAGAACAAACCCTGCAAAAGGAAACTCTGCCTAGGAACTAATGATGCACCTCATTCCTAATGCTAATTGGTTTTCTCACCTTTGAGGTTGCCCAATCCTGGGACAGACAAGAGAATCTGTAAATTCTTGGTCTAAAAGACATGGGGCTAGGGAGATTGTTCCCATGAAGTGAGGCCCATCCTGATGTCTATATCTCTCTGGGTTGCTTACTCTCATCTTGTCTCCAGGATGGTGTGTGTCTTGCTCCTCAGGGGTGTCTGGATAGAGGCTCTGGTTGTTACTCTGCTGGTGCTGAATTCCCAAGTGGCTGCAGGCAGACATGCCCCAGGTACGTACAAAGCAGAAGCTTCCCAGGAAGCCCAGGTGGGGGCCAAAGAGGTGTACTCTTCCCTGTAGACCCAGACCAAAGGAAGGATTTGGGACAAGATGGTCCTCAGATAGATGGGCAGTAGGTGAAATTGATTTTCAGGCTCCTTTCAACTCTTTTTTTTATCCTTGCTAACTTTTTCCCTTTTACTCAGGGTTCAGAGACTTCTTAACTCCCCTGACATTCAACCCCTTCCCCAGTGGCGAAGAAGGCCAGTATCACTGGATAGCAGAGTACTGGGTCCCTGGTAACACAATGTGCAAGAAGGTTTGAAAAGTAGGAGGGGGCCAGATTCTGAAGGGCTTGAAAACCAAGTAGAGGATTTTATATTTGATCCTGGAGGTGATAGAGTCAATGGAGTTTTCTGAATACGACATGACATGGTCAGAGCTACGAAGGTCTCCTACTACCGTCTAAAATTTCTGTCCCACAAACACCTTCACAGAGTCTCCCTACGTAGTTATAAAGGTTTCAGTTTGGTTGTTATTAGTATACTTTCCTGGATTAATTTCCCAGGTATGATGGGCCATAAGGGAAGCTGGAGTTTGGGACCATGCCAGGTTTTCATGAATAATATTATGATGCAGTAGGGGATGGTCTCCACATCCATCCTTTGGAGACAGGTTAGAAGCAGATACTGGGCTGGAGAGACCAAGGGGGTTGATCCAGATTGGCTTTTCTCCTATCTTCATGATCCCTTATTAATGGCCTAAAAAAGAGGTGTAGACTCAATGTTCCCCACTCCTCCAATCCTCTGGATCAGACCAGGGTTGTACTTACTGACTCCAATCTTTCAGTGTTGTTTCTGGTCTCTACACTGCTACTGTTCCTTCTGAAGCTCTGGTCTGGATTAAGGGACCTCTTCTGTGACACAGTAAAGGTGTGAGAGCCTTTGTCTTGGTCAGAAAAGGAGCCCTCTGGAATGGGACAAAAATTCTCTTCCAGTTAGTATAATTATTGCAGAGAAGTAGATAATAGCCCCTCTGTCACATCCATATTATTACTCCAGCAGACTGGGATGGCACCTGGACTGGCCAATCACAGTCTCTTTGGGACCCAAACCTACTCCAGAGCCATCTTTCAAGATCTGACTTTATCAACTACATTGCCCCTGGGGGGGAGAACATGCCGTGTATTAACACCCATTCTCCAGACTAGGCAAGAGAGAAGGGACTTTCTAGAGATAGTTGGTCAGGGTGTGAGCAAGAAAAAGCCAAGGGCAGTGGGATCTCCCAGTCATAGTAGGGAGATGGCTGCTTAACCCAGCTAACAACTCCAGAAACACTCTGGTATCAGCCATGCGTGTACTGAGTAGGTGCTGCCCTACTCAGGGCAATCACCCAAACTACACAGTATTTTAGTATTTTAGTAGCCTCACAGCTAGAAGTAAATCAATCTTTTATTAAGCATGTACTCTGTGGTAGACACTATATTAATTATTGGTGATACAAAGAAATAGAAAAGTCCCTGGGGTTGACAACATGGAAAGAACCATGTACAAGCCAGTTACATTTAGGATAATTTGGAAATAACCAACAGAGAGAAAGCAATAAAATTAAGGGGAAATGTGAAAGGCTTCCTGTAGAAGATGGGATTTTAGCTGGGACTTGGAGGAAGCCATGGAAGCCAGAACTCAGGGATGAGGAGGGAGAGAATTCCAGACAGGGGGACGGCCAGAGGAAATGCCCGGAGCAAGATGGTCACCTTGGTATTGTGGTCCTGTCTTGGGCTAGATGGATGGTGTGATTGTGGTTGGGCACAATAACATACTTATTCAAATACTTGAACTTGATATGGGGGTAGTGGTTAGCTAGGAACTTTTCTATGGTTCTTGGATGATTTGTGTCCGTCTACTCATTTGTGATCCCACCCATAGTTTTCATTCCAAATCACCTCTCCTTGGCCACCACTGCCCTATATTCTTCTCTCCATTAGAATGACCGCTCCTTCATAGTGAGATTGTCTTTACTTTTGTATTTGTATTCCCAATGATTAACAAAAAATTTGTGAATAGTAATTTTTTTCAATCTCTCCATTCAAGGGATAAAACCTAGTTTACTGGGTTTTAAGTAAGAGGACTTTGGACACAGATGAATATTTAGAGAGATTTGTTTGTAAAAAGAAATCACAGAAATAGGATTTAATCTAGTGAGGGACCAAAGAATCAAATGAAGAACAGTTTCATATTTTGAATACTTGTCTCAGTACTTATGCTCAATTGGATCTATAACCTCATTGATTCATCCTTTTAAAGTACAGATCTCAATGCATCCTTGCCTGCCCATTCCATGTGACTCTTGTCCATACTCTCCCATAAATTTCCATATGGAGTTCACCCGATTTTGTACTAGTCATCCTTATTATATTCTCTCCTGACACTGGGAGGGTACTTGTGGATCTCACTGATTGTCCATCTGTTCCACCTTTTTCTTACCACATATGCAACCCCTCAGTGAGGCAGAAAAGGTTAATATTCATATGAATAATTTACTCTTATATGAAAAATAGATCAGCCTTACAATTTATATAGGGAAGTCTGAAAGTGATGAAAAATGCCCACTGTTCAGATTATGACATTCTAATGTATCACTCTGTGTATTTAGAGCTGGACTCTCTAGATTGATAGTGAATTAAATACCAAATTGCAAAGAAGAAATGGAGTTGGTTGGATTGCATATGGGAGTTGGTTCAGTGCCTCTAAGGCTTCAAAATGGTTCCCAATTCAAAGATTTTTTTTAGCACAAATGTTTTCTCTGCTTCACAATCTTGGAAGACTACTGCCTCTGGGGCATCAAAGTTGCTAATATCCATAAGGGAGATACACTAGTCAGTTGTAACCTTTTTCCATTGATAACCTACCCTTATGAATGACAGCAAGAAAGATCATAGAGGAAGTAGATGATGGATAGGTTCTATTGGTAACCAAGGAATGTCCAAATTGTTCCTCCTTCATGTGGGGGTGGGCCTTCTGTAGAGGATCTATGGAAAAATCACACAAGAGGAGCAAATATGAATGGGTTATACTCTGTGCTGATAGAGGCAAGACCCACTGGAATGAGATACTAGATGCATCAAAAAACAAAGGAACATATACTTATGTGGGTTCTATTGTGACAAAATGCCTTCCATACACAATCCTATCTGATCCTCACCAGAAGTCTATGAAACAGGTACTGCCAATTTTATTGCCTTCATTTTAGAAATAAATGAAATTAGTTCAGAGAAAAGGGATTAGTACAAGGTCTCAGAGTCTTCAGCACAGCTGGGATTGGAAGTTCTGTGTTTTGACTAGAGAGACAGTGTAGCCCAATGAAAAGAAGTCAGGAGCCCTGGGTTCAAGATTTGATCTCTCCTTCACTACTTTAGTGGGGGTTTACACTTTTGGGGACCTCCATATCATCGTTTTTAAAACAATGGAGGTGGAACTGGATGGCTGCTGTATTCTCTTCCAGTTCTGCACCTATGATCGGATTATGTTAAAAATCAATGAGTTTCCCCCACTCTCCCACAATGAAATATGCCCCCCCAAATCCTTAACTCTTGCTATGATGAGTTCAATTTTCCTTCAAGCTTCAGATTATGATCACTTCCTGCCAGAGACCTTTCAAAGGCAGGAAAAGTCAATTGTAGATGAAATTGAGCCCCTCTTACATGCTGTCTGATTTTTTTAAAATGTATGTTAAATTTAACACAAGAGGATCCAAACTGCTCTGCTTATCTCTGAACCTTGTTCAAATGCTTTCTGCTCTTTTGTCTGTATTTAAACATGTTTCATCTAATGTTCTTTTCTTTTTTTCTTTTTATTTTGTGCATCACCATCACTACCCATCAGTCACTCAGAACTAAACTCAGAACTAACTAAAAATGTCCTTACCTCCAGCCCAATTGGGAGCCCTGTGTCTTTGGGCTGTGATTGAAATGTCTGTCTCACCTCACACCTCAGGTCTGTGATCTCTTTGCCAAGAGATGGAAAGTGCTTCAGCCTATGTCTCCTGGAACTTTGGTGGTCATTGCACTGATCTGACCTCTGAAGTCTTTCCAAGTCATTGTTATTCAGAGTACCATTGTCATTGTGGAAAGTGGTTTCCTTTGTCTGCTCACTTCACTCTGCATTAGTTCAGACAGTGTTTCCCTGGATCCATCCCTTTCATCACTTCTTACAGCCCAAGGACATACTTTTATTCTCTTATTATAGAATTTGTTTGGTCATTTCTCAAATAGTGGAGCCCACTTTGTCTCTGGGTCTCTGCTATAACAAAAAGTGACTCTGTGTATATAGACATATGTACACATGTACCATATATCTATACATGACATATATTTGCATATATGTATGTGTATACTTATGTAATATGTATGCATATGTTTGTATGTGTATATGTATATCTGTTTAGACATATATAGATCTAGATCTAGATAGATATAGATAGATAGATATGTATATACCTGTGTGTCTTCTGTTTTGTTTTTTCTTTGCAGTATATGTCTACTACTGTTATTTCTGGGATAATGAAGGATATATAGTTTACTGACATTTTTGGGTTGAATTGTAAATTCCTTTCTTTTTAAAAATATATTTTCAGTCAGTAAAATTTCACCTTCTCTACCTCCCAAACCAAGAGAAAAACCCTATCCCCTATTGCAAACACACAGTCAAGGAAAACAAATTGTTGCACCGGCCACTTTGAAAAAACAAAGTGCTCATTCTGCATTCTTTTCTTGATCTTGAAGTAGGTAGTATGTTTCTTCCTTAGTCCTCTGGAATCATGACTTGGGCTGATGGTGATCAGAGTTCCTGTTTGTCTTGACCACATTGTTCTTATTGTAGAAATTGTTCTCCTGGTTCCCTTTACTTCACTCTAAGTCAGCTCACGCTGTCAGTCAGTCAGTCAGTCAGTCAGTCAGTCAGTAAACATTTATTAAGCACCTACTATACTCCAGTGAAAGTTTATATATAAAAACCAGTCATTTCCTGCACTCCAGGAGCTTATACTGTGGAAGGCCTAGGATACAAGACATACCCAAGAGGGATGGGGATGAGAGAGGGGGAGGATCCCTGGTCCAGCAATCACAGGAACTGTGGGTAGAGCTGTACATAGCAGGGCATACGGCGATGCTTTTTTCAGTAGAAAGGGTAATATTGATCTGGTTGTTGTGCCCTGATCCAAGGGTGGAGAGGGATGTGACCTCCAGGGTTATAGTAGTGAGTGGAGCATCTGTCACCTGCCAGCATCTGCTGCAGATGGGCTGAGAAGGGGGAGTCATAGATGTGCTGGAGGGATAAGAATTGAAGTGAAGGAGGGGAGGTGCTAAGGAGGTGGAAAGGAAGCAGCAGCTTTTCCAAGGTCCTCCAACAATTGTGTTGCTAAAGGCTAAAAAGTGAATTTGAATGGATATAAGAGTGACAGAACCCACTGGGAGACAGAGCATAGTAGATTCCCAGCCCAGGAAAGTGCCTACTTAGGTCTGGGCAAGGAGAATGCAGAGCACACAGGAGCTGCACAGTGTGGAGCTGAAAGCAGAGTATGGCAGACTGAGAAGCAGCCCCAACCAGCCAGGAGACTCATCCAGCTGGAGGGGTTTGCAGCCATCTCGCCACAGGACAGAGGATCATTGAACTGGGTAGGAAAAACTTGGGGCTCACAGCAGGGTCATCAGCTTTTCCTGGGGCAACCTGGATATTTAAAATTATATATTGAAACTTCCAGAAGCCAAGATGGAGGAATAAAGTTTAATTGCTCTGATCCCCCCTCCCTGACCCAGAAAAGTCTGGAGTTAAATTCCCCACCCAGAGTAAAATCTTCAATTTGTGGAAACAATCTCAGGCTTGGGTGTAACTGGGGAAAGCATAAAGGAGACAGTATAGAGTCTAAGCCCAGGAGGGTGGAGCCAGCAGGACCTAACATCAAGAGCCCAGGTGTGCTTTAGCACCATCTGGCCAATCATCAAATGGCAGCCCAGCCTCTGGCCTCCAGCTACCGAGCCTGCTGGATGTATAGCCCAGAGACACAGAGATGGAAACCTGAAGGAGCCAGACTGCCCCACCCCCATAGGTTACTCTGTAAGCCTCAAGGTAACTCAGGGGAATCATTGAGAGTCCTGGACTTGGTCTCCATCTACTCCTGAAGTGAACAACCAAACTCATACCTTCCAGCCTGAGAAGCTCAATACTTCTGCACCCCAGAAGCAGATATCCACACTAGAAATGCAGGACATAGGTGCTCACAGTGGAGAAAAAAGGAAATTGCAAAGTCTAGGACCATCAAATCTTTTTATAGTGAGCAAAAACAACCAAATTCAGAAGGCAACACGGATTCTATGCTCACACTGGAGACCACAGAAGGAAATGTGAATTGGTCTCAAGCCCAAAGAGCATTCTCTGAGGATCTCAAAAGAGATTTTTGTTATGTAATAAATTTTATGTTTCCTGTTTAAATCATTCATTTTCATGAGATTTTTGAATTACAAATTTTATCCCCATCTTTCCCCTACCC
>JAQQSW010019125.1:0-11108 GCA_028646575.1 Pseudocheirus occidentalis | reverse complement strand
TTCAAATCAATTTTCATCTGTGTTAGAATGAAAAAGCACTATAATATAACTCTAGTCCCAAACTTGTCACTAATAAACTCTATGATATCAGGTAATTCATTTCTCCACTAGGACTTGCATTCTCTCTTTTGTAAAGTGAAGAATACAACTAAGAGCTGTCAAAAAGAAGCCGGAGGGGCAGCTAGGTGGCACAGTGAATAGAGCACCAGCCCTGGAGTCAGGGGGACCTGAGTTCAAATCCAGCCTCAGAAATTTAACACAAAACTAGTCGTGTAACCTTGGGTAAATCACTTGACCCCAATTGCCCTCCAAAGAAAAAAAGAAGCAGGAGGAACTGAATACCCCATCACTTGAGGTCTTCAAGTGGAAGCTTGGCCACTTGTCAGGATCTTTTAGAAAAGATCATTATTCAATAAAAATTGAAATAAAAATGGAAATCTGAGCTTCATTCTAGCACTTATATTCTGTCAATACAATGTTTTATGAGCTCCCTTTTACTTCTAAGATACTGTTGTTTGCCCATTTTTGAAGAGGACCAATGACATCATGGGTGATGTTTTGACTCATGAGTGAATTAGATTTAAGTGAGGCAGTTACACAAATTCAGCCTCACTGTTTATTCAAGTGGCAGGACAAAAGTCAAGAGGACCAGTGATGGCCCAGATGCAGTGGATGATCTTGGTGTCTTCAATGTATGACCAAGCTCTAAGAACTCTACAGCACTGGCTTCAGCCACCTTTATAGTCAATGGAACAAATTGTTCTCATCTGCCCCTTCAGGCAGGCAAAGTCTTTACAAGCTTTGGGCAGACATCTCCTAACTCTCTGCTGGGTTGGAGGCCTGAGGATTATCCTCAACCTGGTTAAGCCCATCCACTGAGATTGTTTACCAGTATCCTGACAATCAAAATCCCAGCCTTACTTTAGCAAAGGGTTCAGCTTACAAACTGCTTCTTGCAGGCTTTTCCAAAATATGTTTCCCTTAAAGGTTCTATATCCCTTCGACCAACAAATAAATCTTTAACACAATTTAAACTGAGACCTTAAACAGCATTTTTAAATGTTAGATTTGTAACTTCACTGAATTTAGGGATGGACACAGGACCTTTATAGTTTTCTTGGCACATAGTATAGTGTTCCATATATTGCAGACCCTTTTTAAAAAAAAAATACAATATCACCAAGAAAGTATCACTATTATTGATGAGATAGATTTCAACCATACCTAAGAAAGGCTCCTGGCCATCTGTTAAGATTCAGTAAAATCTAAATAAAGCTGACCTTCTCCACCCCACTCCACCTCCAACCTCCACCTCTTTCTCTTAGTTGCTCTGTCTTTCTTCAAGACTCAATTCATCTCAACTTCCTTGTGTGACCTTTCTGGTCCCTCCTAGCTGCTGGTGCTTTGTTCAATGAATTTACCTTCCTTCTATGTTCTATGTCTTTTTATGTATCTAGTTATTTGCATAATGACTCCCCCATTAGAATATATATTATTCGAGGCCAGGGACAGTTTTTGCCTTCTTTTGAATTTTTATGCTTAACACAGTGCTTGCACATAGTAAGGGCTTAATAAATGCTTGTTCAATGATAACTCATGTGACGTGAAATTGCTTAAATTCTTTACAATTCACCTAACATTTCTTTATTCAACAACTGGATGCTTATTTTGGCTCTGCAAAATTAATGGTGTGGAAAATCTTCACTGCAGTAAGGATTTGCAAATCAATGTCAGTCTCTTGAAAGATGTCATCCAAGTAGGCAACAAAACAATGAGCTAAACATTCACAGACTGAATAAAAAGAAGCACATTTTCTGGAAAGATATCATTTATTCCAGACGATTCAAGTTATACAATCCTCAGACACAGGGAGAGAGAGTTGAACTGTTGAGGGGATCAATGATCATTTCATTATTTTCTTAGTTTAAGCAAATTAATGGTTTCCATCTTATTACAGAGAGTTCTAGTGATAATGGAAAAAGTCTGGAGATTTGTAGAGAAAAGGAAACAAATTGGCACATATGAACTAGGAAAGGCAGCTGAGAAGAAAAGCAATCTTTGGAGGATATAGATGGGCAGAAATATGTGTGAATTATAATCCAGTGGCCTCCTAAGGAGATAATTAATATAAAAATCCATTTGTACTGCTGATATGATGACTATATTCCATAAACAAATTCATTCTTCATTAAGGGAAATAATATTTAACGTAATTTTCATATCTTGTTTCTCAAAATTACATAGAATTAGTTTATCCACAGGCAATCCTAGATAAAACTGCAAAATTGTGAAGTAGGTGAAACTTAAACATGACAACTTGTCACCTAAATTATCATTGTCTCTTTAATTCTCACCTTACCCTATCACCAGTCTACTACCCTCCTCCATTTTTATCGAAATAAAGATGTCTTTAGTTGATAGTCTTTGTAAGAATACCTTACCTTGGCAGTATCGTAACAGGCCTTGACTTTCACATATCTCTCTAGAATTCTTCTCTAGTATTACCAAGTCATGACTTGATATTTCCACATATATATCCTAAATGCATCTCAAATGTAATGTGTCCAAAATGGAATTTATTTTTTTATCCCAAGCCCATAGTTCCTCCAAGCTTCCCAATTTCAGTTTATGGTTCCACCATTCTTCCAAGTATGCAGGTTCATAAGGTTGGAGCCATCCAGGTTTCTACCCTCTCCCCACCCCCAGACCACAAATCCAACCAGTTGTCAGATCTTATCTATTCTACCTCCACATGTCTTGCAATGTTTTTCTTTTCTCTTTACTAGTATAGCTTCTGTCCTAATTGAGTCCCTCATTGCCACTCACCTGTATTGTTGCAATAATCTTCTAATCAGTCAAATTTTCCACTTTCTGTTCTATTCTCTACCAACCTGCAAATTCATATTGCTAAGTCACATATATAAAGATGAAATTCCCTGCTCAAAGGCTCCTTATATCCTTTAGAATAAAAAATAAAATATTTAGGTTGGCATTTGAAACCTTCCACATTATGCCCTTCTCCTACTTTATAGTCATTTTGTATTACTCCCTTCTACAACCACTCACTATTCCAGTCAAATAGGCCTCTTAGAAGCTCCCCATGAATTAAATTTTATTTCTCACTTTTATGCCTTATGTTGTCTCCCATACCAGGAATTACTTCCTTCTCACCTCTAGCTCTTCAAATCCATTACTTCCTACAAATCAGCCATTTAGGTCTCATGAGATATTTCTTGTATTTCTTGATCCCTCTAGTTGTCAGTGTACTTTCTCTCTCTTTAAACTGCTTTTTATTATTTTATAAATATTTAGTCATCAGTAAACATGTTGTGGAGCAGCTATGGGGTGCAGTGGATAGAGCACCAGGCCTAGAATCAAGAAGACATGAGTTCAAATACAGCCTCAGACACATATCTGTATAACCCTGAGCAAGCCATTTCACCCTGTTTGCCTCATTTTCCTCATCTGGAAAATGATCTAGAAAAGCAAATGGCAAACCATTCCAGTACCTTTGTCAAGAAAACCCCAAATGGCACCATGAAGAGTCAGACCCAAGTGGAAAGCACCTGAATAACAACAAACTTGTTGTAGTGCAACTAAGTGATTCAGTGGATACAGTGCCAGGTCTGATGTCAGGAAGACTCATATTTCTGAGTTCAAATACAGCCTCAACTTACCAGCTGTGTGACCTGGGCAAGTCACTTAGCCCTGTTTGCTGCAGCCCCTTATCTGCAAAATGAGTTAGAGAAGGACATGGCAAACTACTCCAGTGTCTCTGCCAAGTAAATCTCAAATAGGAACATGAAGAGTCAGACACAAATCAAAAATGACTGAAGAGCAACAAATATGGTAGAAAGCAAATTCCTTGAGTTTAGAGTCTATGTCATTTTTCTTTGAACAGTGCAATGAACATAGGTTCAAATTAATGGCTGAATTGAATTCATAGGATGAATCTCAGAACTGGAAATACCATCAAATGTTAGCTAATTTGATCCCTTATCTGAACCACCCCCTCTACAATACCCTGATAAGAGGTATTTAGTCTCAACTTGACAATATAACGTAGGGAAGAGATTTTTACCTCCTGAAATAGCCTATTTCATATTGATCCTGTTCTAATTATCAGGAAGTGTTCTGTTATGGTGAACCAAAAATAAACTTTTTGATAATGTCCATCAATTTCTTTGTATTGTGGTCAATTTGAGGCCAAGAAAACAGTATATTCCTTATTCCACATGATAAACCTTCAAGTATTTGAAGACAGGTGTCATGTTCTTTCCTCCCTCCTTTCCCACTCCCTAGCAACCAGTCTCCATGCCCTAAGGCAAGTCTTCTGTTCCTTAGACTGAAAGATCCTTCCTTCTTCCTTCTCCCCTTTTTCCTCATATTTTTTCTCCATTCCTTTCTTCCATCTTTCTTGCCTTACTATGCTCCTTCTTGTGTAAGCATTTAACAAAAGAAATTTAGTCATTAATATCATAGAAAGGGTATTAAGAAAAGACACAGTATGGGTTCTGTTAAGCAAAGTTCTGTAAGCATCTGCATTTACTGTAATAACATACTGGATCAGAATAGTTTGTTAACCTTCAGGGCAGTGGCAAGTCTATCAAGTCTGTGTAATTTTCTCTGTTCTTTTATTGACAATGTATGTTATGAAATGAATGACTACAATGTTCTCTATCATCTTTTTTAAAAAACATTTTAAATAATTAAATGCGGCTGATGAAGTGATGGGGAAAGTTGAATTATTTAAAATATAAAAATAAAATTACTTAAGATATATACATATATTGCAGAATATTTTTAACTTTTTTTCATGGGAGTTGTTTTAGTTCCAAAATATTGATGATTAGCTTATCCAGATGTTATCCTAGGGACTAGGTGATATCATTCCAATTTTTATGGAAGTGAATTCTAGGTATTATATATAGAATCACAGACATAGACTTGAAAGGGATTGATTTTCTTACCATGGTCATGATTCAGAATCTCAACAATTCGCTTCGCTACTCTGCTGGCAGCAATGAATTGGATGACCTGAACCACATTGTCTGGGAATTGACCAGAAGTTGGTCAGTTCTCATCACTAGTCTCTACTCCCTGTAATTTGTCCTGTTCTACTACCATTTCCTAAGTCCACTCCTCAGATTCATATGGAGACATGGTAATACTTCTAGGAGAGGTTTACTTTATTTCCCAGGGACATGAACTATGCATAGCCCCTACTAAGGAGAAGAACACATGCCCACAAATGAAAAGAACCTATCGCCAAGAAGGAATGGGCTCTAGATATGGTAAATGTGTTCTTTCATTCACAGCATTAATTCTGAGAGTTACTTCATCAATATTTCTATGGATTCATAATATCAGTGTTGTGTATTGAAGACTCAGATAAAGCATTGGTGAAACTTGGAAAAAAAGAATGAAATATCCATCTCTGACTGAAGTTAATCTTAAATTAATCTTTCAGAAAAACTCAGATTTTATCCCATCATTTTCATTTGTGTTAATCCAGTCTCATTATTGTTAATGACTCTATTCACTACAATGTGCTATATATATATTTCTTAATTAGAAAGGATAGTATATATAAAAGTTCATATTGGTTAATACTACTTAGGCAAGCATAGGTAAAAGGAATTTTATTCAGATGTCCAACTAAGTGATTTCCTAAGTGTTGATCATCACTGGTTAGCTCCAGCAAGCATATGTGCAAATTAGACACAACCTGATCTACATATTGGAAAACCTCCCTCCATCATCTCTTGGAATCAATAGCTCATTTGAAGGTTGAGATCAAGTGCCATCTCCTATATACATGCCATCTTCTAAATCTTTACCAACCTCTCTCTTTATTAGTGACTCTTCCTAATATTCATTTGTACTTAGTTTTTGGCTATTTCATCTTTACTTATCTATGAAAATATCTTTCTTCTGGGACTCCAGTAAAATCTAAGTTCCTTGAGAACAAAAAAAAATCTTTTTTTGTCTTTGCATTTACAATAACTGGCACAGTGCCTGAACCTGAATAAGTCCTTACTAAATGCTTGTTACATTGAGTGGAAGTTACCAGTTCACTCAGCATATTAGATTATGTTTGCAGGATATTTGAGTTGCCTCCATCTTTCAACAATGTTGAGTTTGACTGCACTGTGTACCTTGAAATGCAAAGGCATTAGTGACTGAAGGACTGTAGACTATCAAGAATTTGCCACAGACTCTGAAGAGCATGAGGATGAGATGGACCCTTGGTAAAGTTGGGAACATGAATTGCTATTGTCTATGTGACTTTATTCCCAACAACATCACCCAACAGATTCTTATAATGGATGTCATCATCAATGCTAAGACTGCTGTTATTTTCAGAGAAGCAGGTTTACATTCATGAAACCCATCTTAGAAAGGAACAGCCTAAGTCCTTAGCCTAAGTTCTTATAATTTCATTTATCTTAAAAAAAGTCTAATTCTAAGAATCAGGCATTCAAATGAAATAAACATGGTTTCTCATGAAATGTACTGAGAGAAGAAATATAAGGCAGTGCAATGATAGTATGCACCAGATGTAAAAAGCTAGAAATCAGTGGCTTTACTCAATTCTATGAAATTTTCAAGGCAAAGCAGAACTCCATAAAAGGATGTAGCTGTATAAGGAATGTTCCACCTGTATCAACACAGGACAAGTATGAATAAGAACTTTACTATTTATACCAGATTGTATTTTTCCTACTCTTTTTAATTTTGGAAATGGACTGTATACATCCAAAAATTATTCTTAGAGTTGCTATTTTTCCGAGTTTCCAGTTTTGCCACTTTTCTATGAAGCTTATAAGGACATGAAGAGTGAGAGATTTTTAAGTCAATGAGCATGAATAGAATATCATCAAAAGTCATTCAGGAATTGATTGAGGGGTGGGAGAAAAGGAATCAAGAAAGACTGAAAAAGCAGACATTCCAAATCACTTCTCTGAAAATTTCAATTATTGCAAACTCCTAATAGAATCAAAAGAACAAAAAGGTCTAAGAATAGCCAAAATAATGTCATAAAGTGAATGCAATAAAGTTTATACACTTTCCTCCCAGATTATCAACCTGAGACCCTCCAGCACTTACCCTTACTTGAGATGCTATTCTGACTTTTTTTAGTTGCCTGGATTCCTAGGCCATAGTAGATTAGAATTAGTAAAGTGGAAGATATAAGAAAGGGGTGGACACAGCAAAAAGTTACATCTAGACATTTGAGATGTCACTGAGATGAAGAAACATAAAGAAACAGCAAAAAAACAAAAACAGGAACAAGGATTGAAAAGGCATAACAACTTGAGGCTATTGAGGGTAAAGGCAAAAAGTCCATTACCTCTCAATAGTGACTGAAGGAATTACTGTGACACAGCACTGCAGAAATTGATGGAAATAATAATGATCATTTTTTTCATTCAAAACAAATTATTAAGCATATCTCAAGTCATCCTGCTATGGACTGGTTCAGCTAGGCATAGGAAGATGAATAATATACCCCCCACAATATCCCGGGGAGGACTAGACAATCACCTAAAACACAAACCAGTCTATGGTAGGAGCTGCACATAAGGCTCTAAAAAGTAATATAAGAAGAATCAGGGAAAATTATAAATAGGCATTATTTGAACTGAATCTTAAGAGATGTGAAGGATTTGGACATACAAAGATAACGGGAAGGGGCATTATGGGTAGAGTGAGTAGTGTAGGCAAAGAAGCACCTCCAGATATTAAAATAAAAAATATTTTCATGCATGCAGACTTCAAATACTTGGAAAACTCAGTTAGTGTGAAATGCCTATTCACAAGGTCCAAGAAAAAAAGGTCAAGATGACTATATGCTAAAATGATTGAGAAAATCCCTCCAGAGGGCTTTCTAAGTCACATGACTTTCTAGTCAGGAGAGTGGGTAAATGAGGTGCTACTAGACATAGTCCAGTCCAAAATGAGAAGATACGTCAAAGTGAGCTTCAGAAAATGGAGCTTCAGTATCACCTTCTACTTTCCAAAGCTGTCTGTGATATTCCAGATAGCATGGTTATTAGACAGACAAATATTTAAGAAGCTTGAGAGAAAATATTTTTGAAAAAAAATGGAGAAGAGAATGAGGCAAGGGGTGAGAGCTAGTTTGTCCAAGGTTGTGTTTTTAAAATAATTGCCTAATGGAGTCTCTTTTCTCCCCATGTGATTCATTTCTAATTAGGCTATCACATATCTTTTCAAAATTTTGAAACCCACAGTCTTGCTTTTAGTAAAGAGTTTGAAATTCAGTATTTTTCCTTTGATTATTGCATTCATTCAATAAGTGTTTGCTGAGTTCCTAATAAGTGGAAGGGCCTATAGTTGATTTACAAATGGGATATAAATATAGGAAAGCATGCCCTACTTACTGACATTTAGTGATCTCATAGAAACATAATTTTAAGGTGAAACAGTACAGAGATCGAATAATTCTATGAGAACATTATTTATGTGTATGATACATTGCTAAGTAAGCACAGCTCAGAATATGAAACCTCAAAATAGAGCTATATAGAGAACTTGTATTATAATCTTATAAAGGTGTTAAAATCAAATGTAAACAATAAGCTTTAGATCTTTTATAAATAAGGATTTTAGTAAGTTGTTCAGCATGGTACAATGAAAAGAGTGCTACATTTGGAAACAAGACCTGAGTTCAAATCCTGACTGTACCATTTGCTACTTTGTGAACTTGACTAGATTATTTGAATTCTCTAGATCAGTTTCCTTTCTATAGAAAATTACAATATTGTATTATAATGCCTCTAAAGTCTTCTTCACTTCAAAATGTATGATACTATATGATAGAAAAGAAACTAATGCTCAGGAGTTCAACGTGCTGAGGCTTAGAAGTTAGCTGACATGATCCTCCCTCCAATTTTGTGTCTCAGTTGGTCAGCAAAATATAATAAAATTAGAATTAGATATTAAAGGAGCAGTAAAATCACTAAGAAATATAAAGGAATACACTGAAGGCAGAGATTATTGTGAGTGGTAGTGTTGTATATAGGTATTGGCAAAGGTTTAGTGGGAAAGAGTGGAGCTTAAATGGGAGGAATTTCTAGGGCATATGTGAGATCTTCCATGATTTGCCTCATTGAGTTGGTTGATCAATTCAAATACAGACCATTGGGATGGACAGTGAACTGGGAACTGAGGAAATAATGTGGATCATATTACTAGAAGAAAAGAAGGATAAATTAGAATTAGGAACTTGTATAATACTTTCAAAGATTCCAGGATGCTTGCTAGTTTAAATTTTGAGCAACTATTATCTTCTGGTGATGATCACACTACCATTGAATCAATAAACATTTATTTAGCATTTATTAATCACTAGGTATAATAAGTCTCAAAATAGAAGGTGATTCAAAGGGCAATGGAAAAATGCAGGATGTGTGTAGGCAAGCTGATCATGCTACTAGCAATGACTTATGCATATAAAAATTACAGAAAATATATCATAAAACATATTGCAAGGAGAAAAATAAAAGAAAGTCAATCACAGAAATGGAGAGAAAGACAATGGATAGTATAAGTGCTATATTGGTACCACTAAATATTGGAAGGATGCAATAGTGAATTCATAGAGACAGCTAGGTAGGTAGTATAGTAGAAAGAACACCAGACCTGGAGTCGGGAAAAGCTGCTTTCAAATATGTCCTCAAACTTATAACCTGTTTGACCCTGGGCAAGTCACTTAACCTCCATTTGGTTCAGTTTCCTTAGCTGTAAATTGAGGATAATAACAATACCTTCCTCTAAGGGTTGTTGTGTGGAGCAAATAAGACATGATATATAAACCACTTATAGAGTGCCTGGCACATAGTAAGTGCTTTATAAATTATTCTCTCCCTATCTCCCCCTCATATGTTAGGCAGCTGATTTATGAAGTATTTATAGGAGAAAAAATGCAAAGGGAGGGAAGGCATTCCATATAAATCAGAGGAGGGAATCCTAAAATTAATAAGATCATGGCTACAGCAATGTATCAAAGTGGAAGAATAGTAAAAAGAAGAGGAAACAACGACAATACACACATCACACTTGACGTAGTAATATAAACTTGTGGTCCCTACTACCAACGATACTATAATTGGGGGATGGATCACTTAAGCTCTGGAGTTCTAAGATTCAGTAGTGTAAATTGATGAGATATTCACAATAAGTTTGGCATTGATATGATGAACCCTCTGTGGTTGGGTGACAATAGACTTGCTAATGAGGGACAAACAGTCTCAGGTCAGAAATGAAACAGGTCAAACCTCTGTGCCAATCAATAGTATGATTAGGGCCATGAGTGGCTGCTGTACTTCCAGCCTAGGTGAGAGATAAGGAGATATTCTCAAAAAAATGCCTATGAAAATAAGAAAATTGAAATTTGAAAAAGAAATTTAGGCTCAGAGTGATTCCTTTTCCCAATACATTGTCTAGTGTTCTCTGATTCTTTTTCTGTAATATTTTCTTTATTTCTAGATATGGGTAATATAAAAGGTGCAATATCTTACATAGGACCTTTCCCGATGTCCCTAGTTATTAACAACCTATGCAGTTTACCTTGAATTTACTAAGCAGTGCACATCATATCTCACTAGAACAGAAGTCCTTAACATGAGGTTTGTAAAATTTTAAAAACATATTTTTATAACTGTATTTCAATGAAATTTGGGTTGCTGTGCGATATGGTATAAAACCATTATTCTGAAAAGATAGCCATAGACTCTACCAGATTTCCAAAAGGGTACATGAAACAAATGTTAATAACCCTTGCTCTATAAGAATTTAAGCCCCTACAGGCAGGAGCTATTTTGTTTTGTCTTGATAGCACCAACAGTATGAAAATTGTTTAGCAAGTGTATAATAAATGTTTGTTGCATTGAAACCAGTCCAACTGTTCATTTTGTAGAAGAGAACAGTAAGGCCTGGGGAGAGTAAATGACTTCCCCAGTGATACATAATGGATGAGGGGCAGGGTTACATCTATAAACTAAGTCTCCTCACTCCTCTTCCAGTATTCTCTCCACGGTGGCATGTTCCCTCTATGCTAGTTACATTTAGCAGATGCTAGAAAA
>JAQQSW010019124.1:0-11108 GCA_028646575.1 Pseudocheirus occidentalis | reverse complement strand
TGAGGGAGTTCTGACTGAGTTGTCTACCTCCCACTCCATGCTTTGATCTTTTTTGTCCATAAAAAAGGATTCTAGAGTTTTGCTGCTGTTCCTAGCTTGCTTCCTTTTTCTCATATTGGCCAGTCTATTAATTGCCTCTTTTTTTTTAGCTCTGTGGAACTCTGCTTCCTGGAAGGGGAAAGCTCTGTCCCAAATCGCTGGGGCCTTCACAGCTGCTGGAGATATTAGTGGGGTGTTGCAGCCCCCCACAGTTTTGGCTCACTGAAAGCACACCCCAGGACCACCACTCAAGACCACGTTCCAGATCCAGGCCACTCAATGCAAGAGCCCTTGGCCCCGATGGATCACGTCAGCCCCCCTGCTATCTGAAGGCCGAGGGTTCTGAAGGAGCCCAGTGGAGGCTGCTGCTGCTCTCAGCCATTCCTGCTGCCACAGTGGCCTCCCGCTGCTTCCTTGCCCTGGGAGCAGTTTGGCTGGACCTGCTCTTCCCCAAATTTAGCAAAATCCACTGACCTTTCTCTTAGCCTTTTTTTCTTCTGGCCTGATAAATGTGGTAACTGTGCCTCCAGTGCAGGTGATCTGCTCTCCTATAGACTGGGCTCCGTCTGATGCCCTGGGGCCTGGCCTGGCAGGGATTTTGGCCACGGCTCCCAGACTGCTGCGAAGAGCCCCACCTGTTGACCTACCTGTAGCAACAGATGCGTTTTCTGTCTTTTGGAGAGTTTTGGAGCTTGAAAATCTGTTTAGAGTCCCATTTTATGAGTTTTTAGTGTGTTTGTGTGGGAGCTGCGGTGCTTTGCTGCTTCTATGCCACCATCTTGGCTCCACTCACTTTAAATTTTGCAAAACATTTTATAGAGTATTGCTTTTGAGCCTCATAACAAATTTGTAAGGCATTTAAGTCCTGTATAAACATGATACATATAATAATCATAATTAGAATTATTATCCCCATTTGGCAGATCAGGACACGGAGTCTCAAGCCTGTAACTGATATGTTAAGTAAATTGTCAATGGTAACATAATAATTTCCAGAGACAAGTAGTGAGGCCAGGCCTTCTTGACTCTAGAACCGATATCCTATAAAACATGCCAGCCTGTCTCTCCTTCCCTTTGTTGGAAAGTGTGACTCTGAATTAAGAAACAAAAGAAGCCCAAAGCTTATGGATTTCACGTAAGGCTCTATTCCAATGGAAAAGAACCAATGAAAAGTTCAGTGAGAGTCCAGTGAAAAGCTCCTTTGACCTTAAGACCTTCCCACATATCACATTGTCTTTTACCAGACACCATGACTGAAGAGGATCACTATGTTCTCCAAGATGTGATTAAAGGGGAGAGAGATAGAGAGAGAGAGACAGAGAGAGAGAGACAGAGAGACAGAGACAGAGAGACAGAGACAGAGAGAGACAGAGAGACAGAGACAGAGAGACAGAGAGAGAGAGACAGAGAGAGACAGAGACAGAGACAGAGAGAGACAGAGAGCTTAAGCTGACTCAATATGACCTGAGTTCAAATCCAGCCTCTTACTAGCTGTGGGACCCTGGGTAAGTCATCTAACTCATGTGTCTCAATTTCCTTATCAGCAGAATGGAGACAACAATAACATTTCTATCCCAGGGTTATGAGAAGAAAATTAAATATTTGTAACAAATGCTTTGCAGCTCTTCAAATTGTAAATAAACACTAGCCAGCATCATCATCCAAACTTTTTTAAAGATGCCAGTAGTTATGGCTATGCAGTCAGCCAAAAGAGGTTCTTCTCAAGCATGTGATTAGACAACTGGAACCAGTTACAGAATGTCTATATCTGTTCCAGTCTCTCCAAGGTACTTCCCTTACATGTTATCACAATTCTTCTAGATTCTCTCCATGTGGAGAGGTCATGTCAGCCAAAGAAGAGGACAGGAGGTCTTTGCAATCCCAGGAGATGAAGTAGAAAAAGTTACCTTAAATACTAATATGAATCAAGTATGGAACAGTCCATTTCAATCCCACCCAGAAAGGAAATAGTAAGCAATGAAGAATCATAGGATATTTATGATAGAGAGACTTAGTACGTGAGTCTCATTGTAATATTTGTAACAGGGTTTCTATTCTACATTTATCACCACTGAATATAGCCTGAACAATAGGTAGTTTCTCTGTGTGGGTAATTCTTTCCCTATTTCCTGGTCTGCCTTTTCCTTTGCTTCTGCCACTGTGGCTGCCATGTCTACTCAAGTATCTGGCACCCTGATTTTAGGATAACTGGGATTGGGGAAGATACCAGCTACCCTTCAAGAATCCACAAGGCCCTTGGGAAGGAATCCATTAATGGAAAGAAGATACGAGAGGTGGCACCATCCAGAGAACTGCCTCTAAGGTGATGTGCTCACAAGACCAGCCTGTTAAGGGGAAAGGAACTCCCCCCACTGACCCTCTAGAGCTCAGAGAATGGTCCTTATACTTCAAGAAGAGCTGGAAGGAAAGACCAAAGGGAAAGGAATTGCTTCTTTAGTAAATCAGTTGAGTTCTGGATCATCAGCCAATTAAATAAATGCTTAGAGATGACAGGAAAAACCCACCATCATGTATACAAACCCCTAGGAGATTCATTTAATAGTTTTATTATCCATATCCTCAATCCAGAACAGCTCTCTGGGGACCTGAAGAGGCTCAGTATTGTCCTGTTCAGTGTAAAGTTGAAGTGTCTCAGAATAGCCTGTATGGCATAGATTTCATACACAGGCATTGATCATAATATCCCTCAATATGGAATTATATAGATTCAACCAAACAAATGACATTTTATGGAGCACATCAAAAATAATTGAATGTTTAAGATTTAATAAGCGCTTGTCTTAAACCAAGCAAATAGTAAAAGGGAAAAATAGAGATGAAGGGGAAAAATCCCCCAACCACAAGCAATATAAAAAAGGGAACAAATAAGTTGCCAAGTTTCCCCTCATACAGATACTCTCATCCCAACCAAGCTCCCAAATTAAAGCACATGGAACTTGCCCCAATGTTGACTATAAGTACAGTTCTAATGCTTGGGGTATGTTGAAATTCACCACCTCACCTTCAGATGAGAAATCAAACTGTGTTAGGTGAAAACTTCTCCATGATTCCCTCAACACATAGAGCCATCCAGCTAAGGTCCATGCAAAACTACCTTGTTGTCCCCTTCTATACATAACATGCCAAGATATCTCTAGAAACCCCTATACCATAGACAATTTCTGCAAATATATAGGCAAATTTCCTCTGAATTCTTATACCAAAGGGCACTCAAAATTTCCCCCATTGGATCCGTGCCATTGCAAATTAATTCTAATGTAATCCCAGACCCCCACAATACTAGGACCAGTATCCTTAGTTTAAAAAGAAGGGGAAAAAAAGAAACAGCATCTAGGATCATTTATGCAGCTCCTAAAGGGAATTAAGGGTTGATTGGAATTAGTCTTTCAAAACAGAAAAATTCCCATATGCAACGCTTAGCCCCCACATCTAGCACAATGGTTTACCAGTTACTGCTAAACTAAGGGCAAAGAGACTGGCAACTTCTACCAATCCCTGTCCTTACCCTTTCCTGGTTGTTGCCCTAGATTCGTTGCTTTGGTTACCTGTTTCCTCCTCAATAAAGGAACTAGGCTCCCAGTATTTCAATGCCATCCTCATCTTAACTATCTAAGAAAAACAAATATTTTGGCTCTACTATAAAGTCTTCTCCAACAGTGATTTTCCCGTTAGAATATCCAAGAAGTTCTGGATCAGCAGTGCTCATGGTTGACAGCAAAGAGAGTACTATACTTGCCATGAGATCTGACTAATCTAGCTCCTGGTGTGGCAAATGACACCCTGAGGGCCAGATCTGATCCACTGCCAATATTTGTATTGCCCATGAGCTAGGAATAGTTACAATAAAACTTAATTTAAAAATATAAAACACATTCCTAGGTCCCAGGCCATCCAAAAACAGGAGGGAAGCTGGATTTGGCTCACAGACCATAATTTGCAGGCCCCTGATCTAGATCATTCTGAGAGAAAGAAAGCATCAAGATAGGAAGTGAGACATAGAAAAAGATCCACCTGCACTTGCTTCATCAATTGTAGTGGAATCACAATGTGTAGACATTAACATCACAGATCTCAATACAATGCGCAAGTAATTGGAATGCTACCTTAAAAAAAATGGGAAGAATATCTCTGACACAAGGAGTACCTTCTTCTGGCAAGGGGTACAGTTTAACAGGAATTAGATTGATTTGAAAGATAATCTGCTAGAGGGAAAGATATTAAATGAATGGATAAAATTGGGGGTATTATTATACCAAGACTAAACCCCATCATGATTTAGTGGAAAAGAAATCCCAGGAAGACTGAAAAAGCACAGAGAGATTAAAATGTACCCAGGTTCACATACCTCATAAATGATCAGTTGGCATTTGATTCCAGGTATTCCTGAATCCTAGTCCGGTTTTCTAAACACTATGCCATCGTTTTGAGGGGTTTTATTATTGTTGAATTCTGTTCATTGAATTATTTATCAGTTATTTATCAAAAATTCCTATTACTCAAGCTATTTTAGCATATGGCATGGATAAACCACTGAACTGAGGTCACAGTGGTTGGCAGCCTTCCTTATCCTAGTCTGTATCAATCCTGTATCTGGTTCCACGCAATTCTGTATCTGGTTCAGTGCTAGGAGAACCCTTTCCCTGGGGGACTGGATTTCTCATTTTCAAATTCTTTGACTTATCACTCTGATCCTTGGTTCCTGGGGATAATTACTAATCAGAATAATAATTACAGCTTAAAAGTCAAAGGGTTTCCCCAGAAAAAAAGAAAGGGAGAGAGGGAAAGACTGACAGAGAGACACAGACATAGAGAAAGAGACAGAGAGACAGATATAGCTAATGTACAATATAAATTCAGCAATGAAATGGGTCAGATACTCTTACACAGAAAACAAGGACAACCTAGAAGAAATGCAATATGAAAAAACAGAACAATATAAACAGGATTCCGTAACTTAACCATATCAGAGTAGAAATAGTTGACTACAAAGCCAATAATCAGAACACAGAATAATTTTTCCTGTAAAGCTGCTAAGAAGGCATGTCATATTTCACCTCTACAGGGGACGTTGTGTGATACTTCCCCTCCCCTTGTGCTGCTGCTGGTTTGGTAGATTATGTGACCTCCAGACATTTCAAACTTACAAGGCTGTTTAGTAAGGGAAAAACCCCCTCCAACCACCAAAAAAGAGGAAAGGGAGGGACCCACAGCACAAACTCCCATGATTAAGGATGTCACTGTACTGTATGTAGTACCATGTAGTCATCAGGATTGCCATGATGCCAGGGTACAGAAAGAACCCTATCTTCCCCACCCACCCTTTTCTGTCACATCTTCTTGTCATAAGTGCTACAGACAATTTTATTTTAATTTTTAAATTAATTTTTAGTTGTCAACATTCATTTCCACAAGATTTTGAGTTCTAAATTGTTTTGCCAAATCTCCCTTCCACCTACTACAAGATGGCATGCATTTTGATTGCCCCTTTCCCCAGTCTGCCCTCCCTTCTATCATAAACCCCTTTTATACCAATCTTTATTTTCTGGTAGGGCAAGATAGATTTCTATACCCCGTTACCTGTATATCTTATTTCCCAGTTTTATGCAAAAACAATTTTAAACATTTGCTTTTACAACTTTGAGTTATAAATTCTCTCCCTTCTTCCCTCCCCTCCCACCCTCATTGAGAAGGCAATCAATTCCATGTGTAGTTATGCAAAATACTTCCATAATAGTCATGTTGTGGAAGACTATATTTCTCTCCCTCCTATCCCATCCCCCCACTTATTCTATTTTCTCCTTTGACCCTATCCCTTTTCATATGTGTTTGCTTCTAATTGTCCCCTCCCCAATCTGTCCTCCTTTCTGTAATCTTTCCTCCTTCCCCCTTACTTTCCTGTAGGGTAAGCTCCCTAGTTGAGTGTATATGTTATTCTCTCCTCAAATCAGATGAGAATATGGTTCACTTGTTCCTTTTCACCACCCCCCTCTTCTCCTCCATTGCGAAACCTTTTTCTTGCCTCTTCCCTATTCTATCTCTCCCTTTCTCCTTATCCCAATATATTTTTCTTTCACTCCTTGGTTTTATTTTTTAGATATCATACCTTCATATTCAGCTCACTTTGTGCCCTCTATTCATCCATCCATCCATCCATCCATCTATCTATCTATCTATCTATCTATCTATCTATCTATCTATCTATCTATCTAATCTACCTGTTTTTTCCAACTACCCTAATACTGAGAAAGGACTCATGAGTTATTAATAACATCTTTCCATGTAGGAATATAAACAGTTCAATTTTAGCAAGTCCTTTATAATTTCTCTTTCTTGTTTACCTTTTCATGCTTCCCTTGAATCTTGTATTTGAGTCAAATTTTCTATTCAGCTCTGATCTTCTCATCAAGAATGTTTGAAATTCCTCTGTTTCATTGAATATCCATTTTTTCCACTGAAGTATTATCCTCAGTTTTGCTGGGTAGGTGATTCTTGGTTTTAATCCTAGCTCTTCTGACCTCCAGAACATCATATTATCTCTCCAAGTCTATTTTCCAGGTCAGCGTTTTTTCCAATGAGATATTTCACATTGTCTTCTGTTTTTTCATTCTTTTGGTTTTGTTTTATAATTTCTTGATTTCTTATAAAGTCATTAGCTTCCATTTCCTCCATTCTAATTTTGAAGGAATTATTTTCTTCAGTGAGCTTTGGACCTCCTTTTCCATTTGCCTATTCTACTTTTTAAAGCACTCTTCTCCACATTGACTTTTTGGACCTCTTTTGCCATTTGGCTAAGTCTATTTTTAAGGTGTTATTTTCTTCAGTATTTGGGGTCTCCTTTAGCAAGCTGTTGACTCATTTTTCGTGATTTTCTTGTGTCACTCTCATTTCTCTTTCCAATTTTTCTTCTACTTCTCTTACTTGATTTTCAAAATTCTTTTTGAGTTCTTCCATGGCCTGTGACAGGAGGCTTTGGATGTTTGGAGTTTTGACTTTGTTGTTTTCTTCTGGTTCTATCATTTGATCTTCTTTGTCACAACAGTAAGATTCTATAATCTGACTTTTTATGCTGTTCACTTATCTTTCTAGCCAATATTTGACATTCTAGTTCTTTGTCAGGGTAGGACTCTGCTTACATTGGGGAGGGGGTGAATGTACTGTCCCAGGCTTCAAGGGTTTTGTATCAGCTGCTTGATCACCCACCATCTGAGGGCCTAGAGCTCCAGAAACACCCACTGCCACTGTTGTTGCTGCTGCCACCACCACTGTCACCACCACCCACCTCCACCACCCCAGGACTGGGGCCAGACTGTAGCCAGCTGTGCATTCCTCTTTCACACAGGTCCCACAGAGTTTTTCCACTGACCTTCTATGCTATCTTTGGCATTTGTGGGTAGAGAAGCTTGGAAACTTCCACACCTTCAGTGATTCAGTGCTTTGAGTCCTGGTCTGGCCCCATTTGTGTTAGGACACCCCAGACTGCTCTTTCCTCCTAGTCCAGTGGGATAGACCCTTCTTGTTGCCCTTCCAGGCTGTCTTGGGGTGGAGATTTGCTTAACTCTGTCATTTGATGGGTTCTGTACCTCTAGAATTCATTTAGAGTAATTTTACAGGTATTTGAATGTGTTTTGGGGAGAGCTCAAGCAAGCCCCTGCTCTTACTCCACCATCTTGGCTATGCCCTACAGGCAATTTTAAATAAAACATTAGAAAATTATCTACAGAAGCATATCACAAGGACTATCTACTGTCACTGGATTGTATTTACACCAGTAAATACTTGTTTTCCTATTAGGAAAACTATATACATAATTGACCATATTAGTAACAAAAAATACCAAAATAATGTGATTTTAATGATAGATACAGAAAAAGATTTTGGGCAAAATATAGCGTGCACTTCTGTTAATAACTAGCACTTATGTCAAACTGTAAGGTTAGCAAAGTGTTTTATATTTTTGAGCCTCATTTGATCCTCACAACTACTTCTTAAATAAACAGAATTATTAATCACTTTTTAATAGATGAAGAAACTCAATTCAGTAAAGTATCTGAGTTGGAATTTTAATTCAGGTATTCCTGACTTAAAGTCCGAGATTTTTTCTACTGTACCACTTAGTCATTAAAAACACTAGAAGACATAGAAACAAAGGGACTCTTCCTTCACATGACAAATTTTGTACACATACATATATACGTATTTGTGCATTATATATTCCATAGACATGTATGTATATACATATGCACATATGTGCACATATAAATAAAGCATAAAACCAATATCTTATTCAATGATAATAAACTAGAATTGTTTCTAATAAGATCAATGTTAAATGTAAGAATGCCCATTGTTATAACTATAATTGATATATTGCTGGAAATGCTAGCTACAGCAAAAAAAAAAATAATATGCTAAGTGATTAAGCACAGACAAATATTTTAATTGCTTTTTTTCAAATGATGTGATTGTGTTCTTAGAAAACACCAAAGAGTAAACTAAAACATTGATTGAAAGAATTCATAATGTCAACAAAGTTGTAGGATATAAAATAAATCTGCACAAATCATTAGCACCCTGCACGAATGAATAGAAAGAATAAAATTATTTTAAAATAAGCTCAAAATACATAAAATAATTGGGATTCTAGAAGATATACACAGAAACTACAATTACAGAATATTCTTTAAACAAAGTCATAAATAGTTAAATAATTAGAGAAATGTTGATTGCTCCTGAGAAAGCTGAGCCAATATAATAAAAATGACAATATTAACTAAATTAATTTTCTTATTCAGTTCCATATCAATCAAATTACCAAAGGGGTTGGACTAGAAAAAAATTATAAGAAAATTCATCTGAGAAACAGTCAAGAATTGCAAGGTAAATAATGAAAAAAAGTGAGAGGAAAGGGAGTCAAACATCTGAAATATTTAACAAAGTACTAATCATCAAAGCATTTTAGTAAAGGTTAAAAAAGTGAAGAGGTAAATCAATGGAATAGATTAGGTACACAACATAGTGAAGTAAATTAGCTTTCTAGTTTAGTGTTCAACAAAACAAAGACCGTAACCACTAGGGTAACAACTACTGAGAAAACTGGTCAGCAGTTTGGCAGAAATTAGATTTAGGCCAGTATCTCATACCATATAACAAGATAAGTTGGATGCAAATCAATACATGACCTTGATGTAAAAGGTTATATCACACACACACACACACACACACACACACACACACATTAAAGAAACAAGGAAGTAAGAAATTACTTTTTAGATCTGTGAATAGGGGAAGAGTTCATAACTAAACAAAGGAAAAAGAATCACAAAAGATAAAATGTACAATTTTGATTCAAAATTTTAGGTTTTTGCACAGATGAATCCAAGTCAGCTAAGATTAGAAGGGATAATGGTTGTCTCGGGGAAAATGTAGCAAGTTTCTTTGATTAATTTCTCATTTCCAAGATATAATAGATCCAAATGTATACAAACTTAAATACATTCCCAAATTGTTAAGTATTTAAAGATTCCTCAGGAAAATAAATTCCTCAAGGAAATAAGGCAGGCTATCTTTAGCTCATTTGGAAAAAATGCTCCAGATCACTAATATTAAAGAAATTAAAATTAAATCAACACTTAAATTCCATTTCACATCCATCAGACTGACAAAGTTGACCAAAAGGACAAAAACAAAGAAAATGGTTAATGTCAGAGGGGACAGAGAAAAACAATTTTAAACTTCACTAAAAATCAAATTGATCTAAAACCAGGAGCCAGCATTATATATGATGGAAATAAACTGAAGGTCTTTACAATAAAATCAGAGATTAGAGCATGAATATTATTGTTACCAGTATCATTTTTATAGTACTAAAATGCTAATTATAGCAATAAGATAAAAAGAAGCTAAGGAAATCAATTGGCACATCATCAATTTTTGCATATCATATGATGGAATATTCAGCAAACTTTAGATAGAATCAATTGATTTTGCAAAGTAGTGAGGCATAAAACAAACACACAAGCCATCATCCAGTCTATGTATTCCAAAATAATAATAATAGTAATAATAATAATAATAAAAATAATAATAAAAATATAACCAAAACTTCACAGGAAGAGATACAAAGAGAAATTACATTCCAAATAATTTCAGGATGTAAACAAAAATTGGATGTTAATCTCCCAATACATACCCCAAAGCTATATGAATTCAACTATATAACAGTTTTTGAGGAAATAAAGGCAGACATAATTAACTAGATTTATAAGAATTGCTCATGATTGGGTTGTGTTAGTTTAACAAAAATGGTAACCTTACACAAATTATTTTACTTACTGTGGACATTTCAATCAAGCTATTACTTCATAGAGTTAGGAAAAAAACATTTTTTTTCACAGATGAACAAAATGTCAAGAATTCAAGAAAATAAGGGGAAAAAATTGGGAAGGAATGGAGTTTAGCACTACTTAATCTCAAGCTTTACTATAAAGCAATGATCATCAAAGTTCTTTAGTACTGTTTAAAAGTAGTTGAGTGAAACACATTATATGCATAATATCCAAAAGCAATCAAACCCTGGTAGCATAGTGCTTAATAACCCCAAAGACCTCAAACTGCTGTAGTAAAGATGACTACTAAGGGTAATTGGACAAAATAATAATAATAAAAATTAGCCTTCTGAATAAATTGCTAAGTGGTCTGACAAATTATATTTAGATCAAAATCTCATACCACACACCAAGATAAGCACCAAATTTATATATGACTGAGATATAAACAATAAATGCATAAAGAAATTAGAAAAGTATGGAAGGAAGAAGCCTTTATAATTATGGATAGGGGATGTTTATGATCAAAAAGGGATGGAGAAGATTGCTACAAATAAAAATGACAGTATTGGTTACATAAAAACTGAAGGTATTTTACACCAATGAATTCAGTAAAAAAAAAAAAAGGGACCAAGTTAAATGGGGGGGGTCTTTGTGGCAATGATAAAGGTCTCATATCAAAGATATTTATGTAACTGACCCAGATATATAAGAACAAGGTTG
>JAQQSW010019123.1:0-11109 GCA_028646575.1 Pseudocheirus occidentalis | reverse complement strand
AATACTGTGTAATCCAAATCTTAAAAGCTCTTCACAGTAGCATTCTCTCAGGAATCTACTGCTGATTGGCTTTACACAGGTTAAACTGTAATTTATTTCAAATTTAAAAAATGAACTTCATATTATATATTTAAGGTATGTTGGCTATTCTAGGTCACATTCATGATGGAAGAGCCAGTCACACACTTATCACCACCTGCACACCTTTTAAAAACTTGTTAGTGGAGCCTCTAATTTCTCTTATAACTTCGTATGTTTCTTCTCTGGCTAATTAGGAAACCCAAGCATGTTGCTTTTACTTCTTTCTCTTTTTTGCTTATTTCTGTGACCTTTGAAGATTCATAGCGTTGTTCTGAAAACCACAACTTTTCAGAATTAGATTCTTCACCTTCAAGAGACACTGGGGAAAAATTAACTTTTTTAATTAATAAATATCTTCAAAAGTATTATTTTCTTTTGTGGCAGCAGAAGTCTGCTTTCCTCCTACCTCTATGACCATTCTTTCTCATTTGCTGTATCATTAAACATTTCCTATTCCTCCCCATCTGTCAGTGAGAATGAAATATCCTCAAGGCCAGGGACTATTTTTATTTTTTCTTTCTATAGCAAGCATTTAGCAAAGTGACTGGAACACAGTAGGCACTTCATAAATGCGTTTTGATTAGTTGTCTTATGCCTATTTGGTCTGTACTATAACTTTCTCTACCACATTCCAGAAATCTCTTCATTTTGGGGGTTCCCTCTAGCCCTGGAGTTTACACATTGGAAGTACCTCACTCTTTTCCAGGCTGCGCTCTGGACTTTCTCTCCTATAAACCCCCTTTCATTTCCACCCCCTTTTCAGCCTCCTTTTGTGTTGTCTTCCTCTATTAGAATGTAAGCTCTCTGATGGCAGGAACAATCTCTCTGCTCTCATTTGTATTGTCTGTGCTCAGCAGACTGCCAGGCACATATTAAGTGCTTAATAAATGTTTATTGACTGACTGGCTGATAGAACCTAGAACCCTATTTTAGGCCTTCATCTTTTCTTGCTCTACACTCCCTTGTTCATCTAAGGTTCTAAAGTTTCAGCTATTTCTGCAGATAGCCCCCGAATCTACATCCCCAGTCTTCAGCTCTCTTCTGAGATATAACATGGCAGCACCAATTTCCTAATGGTCATCTCTGCTGGTCAGTCCTGTAGTCATTTAGAACTCAACTTGTCCAAAAAAGAACTCATTATTTTTCCTGACCCCCAAAGCCTACCCTGTTTCTAAATATTCTGCTTATAAATATAATAATAACATGAATAAATATAAATAAATTCTCATCTAAGTATGTGTTAGACTATCTTAAGTATGTGTTGGACCATCTTTCTAGCAAACGGGGTTCCCAAACTCAGAGTCATTCTTAACCCTTTAATTTCCTTGCCCTACCTTGTCCACTCATTTCCCAATTACTATGAAATCTATAGCAGTGTATCTCTTAATATGCTTTTCACCCACAAAGCTACCACACTACCCCCGGCCCTCATCACTTTTTACCTGGACTTTTACAATAGCCTCCTCATTGGTGTCCAACCTCCAGACTGTTTCCTTTCCAATTCATCCTCTAGTCTACACAGCTACCAAACTGATATTGCTAACAACATCTGACCATGTCACTTTTTCCTCAAGAATCTTCAGTTGCTCTCTGTTACCTCTAGGATAAGATCTAAATTCCTCTGCCTGGCGCATAAAGTCCTTCATAATATCATTTGATTACACATTAATCCCATTCCTGAACTCTCTGTTCCAACCAAACTACCTGTTCTCTATGATGAGATTCTTTTCCCATCTCCATGACTTTGTCCCTCATGCCTATAATTCTATTGCTTCAACTATTTCATTGTATCTGGAGGATCAGAGAGGTCAAATAATTTGCCTAAGGGCACACAGGTAGTAAGTAGCAGAGTATGGATTTGAACTCAAGTCAACTGAGTTAAGTCCTGTGCTCTTTTCACTGTATTCAAAGGAGGAATTTTCTAATAATAATCAATCAAGGTTATATACACAGATAATAGGTCCTCTGTGATTATAACTAGCTATGAATAGATTTATCTGCACCATAAACTAAATTATGAAAGCAATGTCAATAATGATGCTATAGCAAGACCTTGACTTTATGCAACATTTTTTCCCAAAGTGGCTCAAAATATTTTCCCTATTAACTTCCTTTTCAACCTTCTCGTTACGTAAGAAAAACTTTTCAACACATCACCCCATGCTAAATTCTTCCCTAGATGTTTAGCAGATCATTTCTGGCTATAATATACTCTATCACTGATTCTTCTCTTGGGTCAGGTCCATTAAGAAGCATATCTATCCCCTTCTTTGCATTCTTGATGAGACTCTGGGAACCTCTGGGAACCCCTAACCCTAACCACATCAGTCTCTGAGCTGATGATTATTCCTGATAGATGAATCAGTGAGGTCAAAGTCAAAGAGTCCCCTAGCCTGCCACAAACTAGCCTGCTTTCTGAGGTCCACCCTGCCATCTTCTTGCCATTTGCCCTGCTGGTACGCATATACTCTACTTCTCTCCTCTCCCCTTTTTTTGTCGCAAAGCAGTTTTTGAATCAACTATCACAACTCTCTCTTTGGTGCTCTCTGTGTCTCTCTGTCTCTCTCTCTGTCTCTCTTTCTCTTTCTCTCTCTTTCTCTCTTTTGCTTTCTCTGTCTCTTTCTCAAGAGTAAGTAATTTCCCCTTTGCTGGGGAATTCAAGCAAAGGCTTCATAACCCACATGTCAAGTATTTGTATAGAAGGGGTTCTTGTTTGGATTAAGGCCAAACTAGATGGCCTCTGAGGTCCTTTATATCTCAGTCATTCTATGATCAAAGGATTCTGATTCCACCATTTTTCAATGGATTTCTAGTCTGGGGTCAACTCTCAACAGTAAAGAGACAGTATAAGCCTACCAGGTACCTGAAAGCATTGGATGGGAAGAGGTACCTTTGAGGCCTTTGGAAACAAAAACAATCCTGCTCACTTCACATTTTGCATAAGGAAGACAGTCATTATCCTCAAGGAGCTTACAATCCCATAGTACATAGTCTTAAACAGAATAGACACAATAATTATTTGATAAATGGCTGAGTTGGTTTTCACACAGGGCTCTCGAGCCCCGCAAAAATTTTATGATTGTGTCTGCTTGCCTCCATTCTCAAGTTTATATAGTACCCAGCACAGTGTTTCACTTGGAGTCCACATTTAATAAATTGTTGGTGAATGAATATGATGTGGTGAATGAATAATTTCTTGCACCCAAATGATTTTTTTTAATTGCCGCACTGGATTTGTAAGAACAATACATACATAATACTTTGAAAAAAATCCCTTTCTTTTTTAAAAGTAAAGACCTTTGTCAAGTTATATTCCCAGGTTCAAAGAACAGTGATATAAGACTTTTAAAATATCCTTATCAAGAAAATGGAGCAAGGAAGGGAGGTGGCGGGAGAACAGTAAGAACCCTACCAATTCTAGCAAACTCTTGTGTAACCTTCCCTCGTGTTGTTGTGAGCATCAAAGGAGATATTTATGAAGTGCTTACTTAGCGCAGTGCCTGACACATAATGGGTATTATATAAATGCCAGCTATTATTATTTTTATTATCATTATGAAAGCAACATTTCTTATGAGGCTATGCTTTTCTTTTTTAGATGAGATTTTTACTCACTATTGTCAGATTGATAGATTGTGGGGTGGCTTTTTTCTTTTTCGTCCTTCTCTATTTTCTCACACTGAACTTTCCAATCTGTGTAGACTGACCATTGTTAAGTTTTAAAAATGGGTTTCTTGACAAAGGCTTTTTTTTCCCTTGTTAACTTCTTCAACCCAATTGCCTTGGGTCTAAAACTCATTATTACGTCTCTGATGCTCTCTTTACCTCACTTAGGAAGCAGACTGTCATAAGCAGCCAGACGTTATTGTGCATTCTTCCTGTATACCATGAATGGTATCATTTCAAAGACTTATGAGGCATACGCTGCAATTATGGAACAAAAAAAAAATGAGTGAATTACCACGGCCATTTTAACAAAAATACCTACGGCTTGTGTGCTCCCAGCTGGCTCATGTTGCACAGCAGAGTCTCTGTATCCTAATTTTCAGTACTTTGAACTGAAAAGGCTATTGATTGGCTTACCCCCATGAGGAGATGAATGTCACATTTGGATAATTCTGAAACCCCTGAAGCCAATATCAATCTGCTCTCTCTTCTTTCCAGAGAGTTTAAGGAGGTCAGCTAGAGGACCTTTCCTTTTAACGCCCCTCCTTCTGTGATAAGCTTTTTAAAAATAGTTCTCTATGCAAATTCTCCTAAACAATGAATAAAACCCAAGTAAAGGTGATGTGTCAGCAGCAGTTCAGTGAATTTTTATTATCTGCAATTTTGCAGACTGGTGCAGGATGTGATAAGTGTCATGCAGTTCTGGGGAGCAGTCTGACAGCTTTATGTTATTTTTTTCTCAATTTTCTATACAATTGGCTTTTACATTAATCTATGAATACTTAAGCTCTACACCCCTCTTGGTTCTCCCCAAGACATTTTACAAGACCTGATAGCTTTGAGCTGTCCTATGAGAGTAAACTCCCTGTTATTCAGCATGGCCGGATAGTTTGGGTTTGGAGTGCTGTTAATACATAGATACATACACATGCATATATACATATGTACATATGTACACAAACATACATATATATGTGGTATATGTGTATACCTATGTATATGTGTGTATCTGCCACTTTTCCCCAGATTAACCTATAATAAACACTGAAAAAAATTAGCTGTGCTCTCTACCGAAGGCCTTACTTCCTTGCAAAACCTCAGTGAGGCAGCTTTCATTGGCTGAGGGAGATGGGGATGGGAGAGACAGGATGCTGACGGAGAAAACAGAACAAGGAATGGGTTGTTGTTTTAGTTTATAGATTTTAAAAAGCAAAGGGGCATAGAAGTAAAATTTCACAGACTTTTTTTTCATTAACTGATAGGATAAACTATATCTATGTTATCAGTTTTCTTTTTTCTTTAATTTCATTTATTTTATTCTGAACTTAAGAAATAAAACAAGGAAGAAAATTATATGATATCTTACCAGTTTTCAAGGAATTTGAATACTCTCTCTGGTTTTTCATTATAATGTAAAAGGGGCTATGACTATCAAAGATAGAGAGACAGTGTAGTATACACTTTGGAATATCTTCTGAAGCTGGAAAATCTTTGAATTGAGAGAAATGATTATTAATTACCAATATCTTAGAGAGATTCAGAGGTTCTCTCCTTCTTCTGAACTCCTCAGTTTCTTGTAGAACATTACTGATGATGAGACTGCATTAGTTCTCCTCCATCTGGGTTAGACCTTGCCCAACCTTAACCAGGAATTTAATCTCAGGTGGGGAAGCTCGCTGTGTTGTACCTAAGCCTGGATACAGACAGATCCTTTTTCTCTAGACAGTCCAAGGCTGCCTGTGGTCTGAGTAGAGATACTTTTTCCAAAGGTTACATGATGGCACTAGCAGTCTCTCATTGCTTCATAGGATATATAAAATGTGAACCCACTGCCATGTTTGTCTTTGGTCTAAGAAAGACAGCTGGGTGACCATTCTTTTATTAATAACCTTCTGTCTTTATTAATAAAATGATTAAATAGCCCTGAAATTATGTTTCTTGAACCTTTTTAATCATCACAGATTATAGGCCTGTTCTCTGAGCACCAACCTAGCTAAGTATGGAGAGACCTGTCACCAGAGATTTGGTCACTGGGGATGCATTTTTTTGCATTCACAATAACTCATGAAACATTTGTACTAAGGAGTGGAGAAGTTGTCACCTATGTCTTTGAAGGATGTAGCCCAAACCCATGAAACTGTGAATCTCTGAAACAGAAGATAATATAACTATACCTGGTACTAAGATAGGAAGGAAATGTCTACTAAGTCTCTAACATTTTTTAAAAGAGACCTGTAATTTCATCTATGTAGTAAGCTCCATGAAAGATGCTACTAATGAAGACTGATACCTTCTCTTAAGATTATAGTTTTAGAGAGTTGAATGGATTCCTGAGATATTAAGTGACTTACTCAAAGTCATATAGCCAGTATACTTCAGAGGCAGGAATTGAATCCACATTTTCCTTTCATTAAGACCAGTTCTTGATCTAATTTAACACATAGTACACCTCTAATCACTAACTGCTTAAAGTGAATTAATCCATCAGGTTATTGTCCTCCTTGACAGCATAGGCTGACAGGAAGAGAATGATGGTTCCATGGACATATGGGGTAGGGTAATGAAGGAAGTAACATTTATTAAAACTAACCACTACTATCTTTCCATTTAATCTAGGATGGGAATTTTGAACCTGAGGGTTTGTGAAGATAGACAGACAGACAGACACAGATAGATAGATAGATAGATAGATAGATAGATAGATAGATAGATAGATAGACAAATACACAGATAAACAGATAGAAAGACAGACAGACAGGCAGATAGATAGAGATATAGAGGTAGACAGATAGAGATAGATTTATACAGATAGAAAAATAAATTGTATTTCATTAGTTTGCTTTGAAATTCCATGTATTTTACTTTATGCATTTAAAAGCAATATTTTGAAAAGGGTCTATAGGTTTCACTAGGCTGCCAAAAGCATCCATAACACAAAAACAGTTTTAAAACCCTGCTCTTGGTGGCGGCTAGGTGGTGCAGTGAATAGCACACTGGCCCTGGAGTTAGGAGGACCTGAGTTCAAATCTGACCTCAGACACTTAACACTTATTAGCTATGTGACCTTAGGCAAGTTACTTAACCCCAATTGTCCTGCCTTCCCCAAAAAGCAAAAACAAACAAACAAAAAACAAAAAAAGAAACCTTGCTCTAGGACCTCTGTAAAATAGAGATTAATTTCTTATTCCTTGTATTTAAAGATAGAAAAATGAAAGCTTTGGAGAGTTAACAAAGTCACACCAAGACATTCAGAAAAAATTAACTCTTGTTATGAAAAATAAAACTTTTGTCAGTATAATTCTTGTCATGATACTGTAATAATATTCTGTGACCTAGGTTGCTCTGTCCCTTCTACCCTCACTCTTAGGCATTCTTTTCCTAAAGACAAAAAAGGAATCCATGATTCAGATACATTGTAAGGTACAGAATCTGATCTTATAGACTGCTGACCTCCAGTCTCACATCTCCAACTGCCTTTCAGATGTCTCAAACTGGATGTCCAGAAGCCATTTGAAACTCAACATGTCTAAAACAGAACTCATTATCCTTCCCCTTAAACTCTCCATGACTCCACCACCTTTCCTATTACTGTAGAGGGTAACATCACCCTCCAAGTTCTTAAGAGTCATTCTTGACTCCTTACTATCTCTCCTCCCTCTCCCCTTATACAAGTTGATGCCAAGACCTGTCCATTTCACCTTTGCAACATCTTTTAAATATGTCTTCTCCTCCCTTCCCCTCCCCTTATTACCTCATACCTTGACTATAACAATCACCTATTGATGGGTCTTCCTGCCTCAAGTCTCTTCTCACTTCAACCCATTCTCCATTCAGCCACCAAAGTGATTTTCCAATGTTTACCTTCTTATGCTTCTTGTGTTTGTCAAATTTTCTGTTCAGTTCTGATTTTTTCATCAAGAATGCTTGAAAGTCCTCTGCCTCCCCGAATGACCAAATTTTCCCCTGGAACATTATACTCAGTTTTGCTGGGTAGATGATTCTTGGTTTTAATCCCAGCTCTCTTGCTCTCCGGAATATCATATTCCAGTGTAGAAGATCCCTCAGTGTAGAAGCTGCCACATGGGAAGATTTTAAGAGATATCAAGAAGGGTCACCATGTTACCCTCAGAACCTCCCTGTGCTGTTCCCTAAAGCCTTCAATTAATTCCTTTAAATAAGGGACAAAATCTTTCATTTACATAACACAGTTTAAAATACAAATAACAATAAGAAAAGTAAAAATGACTTAAATTGGCACTAAAGTTATTAGGCCTTTTTCAGACTTTCAGGTGGGAGGAGGGGAAAATTGAATAAAAGCGCATTGGCTTCCTGAAAAAGAATACAGGATGGCCAAGAGGGGAAGACACTGAAGTCTATAGTGCTGAAAGCAGATGTATGTTTCATGATTTTGCCTATAGACAATATGGTCTATCACTAATTTGAGAAGAAGATAAGGGGGAAGGGAAAGAAAAGGGGTAAATATTTATAGAGCCCCTACTGTGTGATAAGCACTGTTCAGAGTGTTTTTACAAAAGTCTTATTTGACTTTCATAATCACTTTGAAAGGTAAGTGCAGTTTACAGCTGAGGAAACTGAGGCAAACAGAGGTTAGATTATTTACCAAGAATCACACAGCTAGCATCTAAGGTCAAATTTGAACTCAGATTTTCAGACACCAGGCCCAGAGCTCTATCCACTGTCCAGTCTAGCACCTAAACAATGGTTTTTGTACAGTGTTGTTTAGGTTTCTTTGACAGACGTATCTGAGAGAAGAGAAAAAAAAAGAGCTTAGAATTTGTTTTCAAGGGCATACCTTTCACTGACTTTGTAATAGTCTTCTAGGTTTTCTGTAGCATAGGCCAAGGTGCTACTAACACCCATGACTTCCCCAGGGACACACACAACCCAGGAAAACACAAATAGAATCACAGGAAAATCAACCCACAAACACAAGATATCTTTTTCCTACATACAAGAGTCATCTTCTGTGCCAAAAAAGAGAGCAGTTCCCCCTTTCTTTGCATTAAGACAAATATCTCTGCAGCCACACTTAAGGAGCAGTTTTTGAACCCCATTCCCGAGGTTATGGATCATACTGCTTTTATCTACTGTCTAAGCGCTACCTTAAGAGTACCAGAAGTTGATGTCCTTATTCTAGCTTTTGGCAGCAGCTACAACTTCCCTGTGCCAAGAGCTCAATTACCCTTCCTTCCAGATTTTGCCAATAAATTGATTTTGTATGTAGTTTGTGCCTATATGCTCTTTTCTGGAGAAGGAAATGACAAACCACTCCAGTATCTTTGCCAAGAAAGCCCCAAATGGGGTCATCAAGAGTCAGACATAATTAAAACAACTGAACAACAACAAAAATGTTATTTCCCATGAAAGTATGTAAGTTGCTCCAGAGCAGGGATGGTTCTTAATCTTTATTTTTGTATTTCCAGTTCCTAGTGCTAAGCCAAGTATACAGTAGGCACTTGATAACTGCTAACTTATTTATTAAATATTGAGAACTTTATTTTTCAGCTCTTCATTTCCATTTTCACTAAATCTACCATTCTGTAACTCTTGTCTGCTTCTGAGACCTGATTTGCACATAGGGAAACCATATCCATAATTTCTCAGATATGTAAAAGCTTTCTGTTTCATAATATAAGTATAAAAATACATTCTCACTTTTTAATGAAATTATGGGGGTGAAAACTTCAGGAAGGCAGGTATAGTCTATTACTTGAATTTCTCATTTTTTTATCTTTGAGAACAATTAATTCTTATTCAGCATTTCTGGCTTTGTACCTTAGAAAAAGCACAAATCGTACCACAACCTCCTTGGTAAATCCATCAATCTCCTCTACTTTCTGTACCTTTGTACTTTTGACTGTCAGACACCAATATTCTATAGACTGAATTCATTCAGGCTATTCTTTATATGCTATCCCAGCGTGGAAGATATATTATCTAACTCTGACAAGTTGTTAGGCCATGTACATCTTGTGCCAACTACTCTTTCCCTATAGGATTCACATTTTAGAAGTATATTTCATAGTATAGAAATGAATAAAAACATTAGCTTATACCCCAGGGCTGCTACCTGTAGAACTATTTCCTTCAATGTTGAGAGGTGGTAGAAGCGAATCCCAAATAGAAACATAACCATACTGAGAAACTTAATCTCAGTTCTTTATTCCCATACTTACAAATCCACAAAATAAATGCAGTTAGTCTTTAAAGTTGAAAGAAAGCTATTGCTGTATTTAACGCTATTAAAAGAGCCTAAGATACTTTACATTTTTGTACATGCTAGGTTCCAAGGCTAGCTGATGCCACGTTAGCTCTTCACTGCTTTATCTGCCCTTTCTGGAGGACCAGGAAAAATTAGATGAATAAGATCATTGGACTTAGAGATGGAAGAGATCAGAATGATGGTCTAGTAACATTTCCTCATTGTACCAGTGAAGCAACTAAGGGCCAAAGAGATTAAATGACCTACCATGAACAGTAAGCAACATGATCAGAATAAAAAATAAAAAAAGAATTTAAATAGGGCACCTGACATTTTGTAATAGTGTGGTTCACAGAAGTTAATAGTTTATTGTCCCTGGGATGTTGATTGACTATACAGGTCTAATCATGTCTAACTTGTAAAGAGCAGAATTATAGTTGATGGAAATTCAAAATAAAATTGAGAAGAGAGGAAAGGGAGGGAGAGGGAAAGTGGAAAATAAAAACTCCATTTTCATGTAAGGGTTGAGGAACTAAGGTTAACAATTTTTTAATATGCAAGTTAAAAATAAATTAACTTTCCATTTCATCTTTTTTTAAGTTTGAGGATTGTTGTTGTTGTTGCTCAGTCATTTCTCAGTCATGTTCAATTCTTCATAACCTCTTTTGGGTTTTTTTGGCAAAGATATTGGAGTGGTTTGCCATTTCCTTCTTCAGTTCATTTTATAGAGGAGGAAACTGAGGCAAACAGGGTTAAGTGATTTACCCAGGGTCACTGAGGTAGTAAAGTATCTGAGGCCAGATTTGAACTTGGGAAAAAGTCTTCCTGACTCCTGTAGCAGCAATCAGTTTAGCAGATACTTAGCACTTAGTAACTTAGGGCTAAGTATGGAAGGTGTGAGGTCTGTCCCCTGTTGAGAGAGCATGAACTCCCCTGATGATGTGCCAGAAGGGCATTGGCTGAGACAGGAGGCCAGTGTGTGTATATAAAGAAGAATTCCAGAGACAGAGAGACAGAATTGGTATTTTCCTGTTGGAGGAAGCAGGACTATCTCAGCATCTGGGAGCTGGGCTGCTGAACTGAAGAAGTGAGTTGGAGTTTTCTTGAGAGAGAGAGAGACAGAGAGACAGAGAGAGACA
>JAQQSW010019122.1:0-11109 GCA_028646575.1 Pseudocheirus occidentalis | reverse complement strand
CTGCTGGGTGGAATCTTTTAGAAAGGACAAAGATAAACTGGCGTATCAGTAAAAAGAAGCCTACCCCGAACCCTCCCCTGACCCTAACCCTAACCCTAACCCTAACCTTCCCTCTTCCTTCATGTGGCCTCGAAGCTACAGATTCCCCACCCCTGGAATAGGCTCTGGTTCTCTAACATGTTTAATTTTTAATAGTATCTCAGTCCCATTGAACAATACAAATGCCCAAATAAAAGAAATATGTCAGTGCATGTCTTAGAATTGTAGGGTCCCAAAATGCAGAAGAAACTCTTGTGGCCTTGGAACGGGAAAGTGCAGAGAGAAGAGGCCAGAGCCTCACATGGAGAACAAACATGTAGTGGGCCTGGCCATCGCTCTGAAACCTTTCCAAACATTTTTAACGCATTGAGGTGTTCCTTTTGCTCATAAAAATACATTTCCAGTTCTGTGAGAAACCAGGCTGTTCTTAAGGAGAAACTTTAGAGCCAAAGTTCACAGAATATTCTTTTAAAGAAAGAGACATCTGTAGTTGCTTTGGACAAGTTGGATGGGTCTTTTGGATGAGAGAGGACTAGGAGACTCTTCACTCATGCTTCCCTCTCACCCCAGTCCTCCCACAATGCCTCAGACCCTGGAGACAATATCTGTTTGAGACACATCTGTATGCCTTTCTGATCATTCATTCTGGAAACAGGTCTCAGAGCCCTGATGTCTTTCTTTGCCAGAACTGAAGTGAGGTTTTGCTACTATTATGTAAAGCTTTCTGTATATTAGAAACCAAACTAACAGCTAAACTCCATTCTCAAGTAAATTCAATAAGAGATTACCTGGGATCTAAAATATCAGAAAAGAAATGGTCATTCAATCCTTGTCTTGGGAGTCCATGCCCCACAACGGAAGACTGGCTATGTAGAGCAAAGTGCACCAAATTTGTTTTGCCAGTGGCCATAAAGTGGCATGTCTACAATCTATAGAGCATTTATTGAGCGCCGGCTGGCGCAAGAGCTGATATTTTACATTTGGAGCTTCACAGCAACCCTTTGAGGTATGTACAATAGTTACTGTCCCCAGTTTATGGATGGAAACTGAGGCTCGGAGAGATTGTCACCTGTCTGAGGTCACACAGCTATTAAAGTGTATTGGTGATCATATTTGAACCTAGGTCTCTCTGACTCCAGGTTGAATACTCTGATGTACTTGGTCAGGGATGGGAAACCTGCGGCCTCGAGGCCACATGTGGCCTTTTAGGTCCTCTGTGTGGCCTTTTGACTGAGGCCAAGTTTGACAGAACAGATCCTTTAAATATGTGCATGTGGAATCCCACTTGTGTTCCCACTTACCAGAGTAAGTTTCATCACCTGTAAAAGGAAAGAGCTGCATTATAGGATCCCGATTGTTTGCTAACTCTCAAGTCTGTCACACTGTGATCCTGTGGAGGAGAGAAGGAAGCTAGCAGATAAGGCACTGGGCCTGGAGGCAGGAAGACCCAAGTTCAAATCTGGCCCTACTGGTGTGATCCTGGGCAAGTTAACTGGGGTTGTTGTGAAGACCACATGAGATAAGAATTATGAAGGTCTTAGCATAGTGGCATGGCATGTAGCGAGTGCTAGGTAAATGTGAGCCATTATTAAGGCTGGAGACATAGGGTGGAGTCAGATGATAGAGGATCACATTCTGAACTACAGAATTTAGATTGAATTTGGTGGGAACTGGGGATCCATTGATGATCATGAGCATGGAATTGCCTCATCATAATGCTGTTTGAGGAAGATTAATCTGATGGTGGCTTGGCATGAGAGGAGACTAGAGGCAGGGAAGACTACGCTTTCATCTGCTGTCAACACCAACTTCATCATGGTCTTTGTAGACCTGGCCAAAAGTGAAGCAGTGAAGTTGAGGGGATTAACCACTTGGGAAAACTGCAGGAGTAGTCCCAAACTTTGGCACTTGTAGGACACTGGTCATTCCTTGGCTCTTTCTGTGTGTTCCTGTTTCTTCTTCAACAAGATGGGAATAGTTAACCTTTGGTAGAACACTCATGTGCCTGCCAGGCTATGGGGATTGTGTCCCTGAGAGCAACTTTTTATTTGCTTTCTCCAGTGCTGTCTGACATTGATGGACAGAGGATTTGTTTTCAACCTGATCAGTGACTTTATGTCTGGATTTAGCCCTAAAGATCCCAAGGTGAGTTATAACCAGATACAGTTAGATGAGACATTTGCTTTCTGTTGTAAGTGGTCATAAAAAGTTTCTTTTACATTTTGTGTACATGAAGATAAAACAAGTACATTAATAATGGCAGATGCTTCTCTATTACTGAGCTCTGTGAAGTCTAGGGTAAGTTCAAATTTACCAAAATCTGGAAAACCAGCTGGAGCTTAGGAAAGAATTTTGGGTGATGATTTTACTGCCCCAAGAGAAGGGAAATAGGAAAGAGTCTTAACTTCATTCCTCTGGGCACTGAACAGCCAGATGTATCAGGGCTCCCAAACTCAGGCCCATCTTCTCTGTACATATGGTCTAGCACCAACCTGCTTTGTAACTTAGGTCAAGGAGCAAAGCTCTTCCTTGTCGGTCTTTGCATATTTTCAAGGGCTCATGGTATTTCAGATCCTCTGGTACAGATCCCCAGCTAAGGTGAGAGCAGATCATGAGTGAGGGATTGGGTACAGCATGAGACCAAGTATCCCATGCAGTTTCAGGAGGCCCTCCCCTCCCTATTTTCTGATTCTTGGTTAGGTACTACTTTCCTTTTTAAACCAATTTAAATCATTTCTGATGATTAAAGGGTTATACACTTATATAGAATCTGGAAGTGCTATCCTCCATTCCTTGTGTTTTGCATTTTCTCTGGAAAATTCCAGACCATTTGTCCTTCCGAACAAATGATACTATTTTGTGTAATTCCGTCCAGTTTAGATCAATTGACTAGTATTAGCCCTACATCTATAAACTACTCTAGGTAGTGCTGTCATTCACAATTATGTCCTAGCAAAACTGAGAATCTAAAAGAAACAGATGATTATCTACAAACTACAAATAGACTGGCATGGAAAGTATGCTGTCTGTTTACAGTGTAGAAGCATTTGATTATATGTCTTCATTGTTTCTCAGTAAAATGACTCCTTTCTAGTTCATGTCTTTTTTTTTGCTTTTTGGAGGGCAGTTGAGGTTAAGTGACTTACCCAAGGTCACATGGCTCATTTTTGTGTTAAGTGTCTGAGGCCAGATTTGAACTCAGGTCGTCCTGACTCCAGGGCTGGTGCTCTACTCACTGCACCACCTAGTCACCCCAATTTTATGTCTTTTGCAGTTATTTAGAACTACATTTCTCTTTCTAGTATTTCCTTTTGGCTTCTGTTAATTCTACAGAAAAAGACTGTAGTTTGTGGATTTATTTTGTGTTTTGATACTTTACTAACATTCTTAACCATTTCAATTAATTTATTTTCTAATGTTATCTAAATAAACCATTAAATGATCTGCAAATAGCTAACATTGCGCCTATATTTTCTTCCTCTTGTCTTGATGCAATCAATTGCATTTCTAGGACTGTGTCAAATAAGAGGGTACATGTGTGCATGTGTTTGCGTGTATATAAGAATATTTTTACTCTAACCCTTCATTCTAGGGGAAAAGTTTTCTTATGTCTCTCTGTTGCAAAAAAAAAAGCTAGCCTTTTGTTTTAAATATATCCTTTTTATCCCATTAAAATAACAGCCCTTCTATGTTGATACATTTTTTAGGGTTTCTAGCATAAATAGGTGCCATATTTTCCTAGTTTTTTTCTGTATTTATTGATACAATTCTGTGCTTTGGGTTTTTTTTAAGTATGACTAATTATGTTAATTGTTTGCCAATTAATGATCCATTCTTGAATCTCTAGCAAAAATCTAGTTTACAAGGAATTATAAATGAATCTCTGTGTGTATATATTTACATATATACATATGTATGAGGGGAGGGGGAGTTTTCTTTACAGTAAGCAGGTATTGGATAAGCTCAAGAACATACATTGTTTAGGGAAAGACTCTCTATTTAACAAGAACTGCTGGGAAAACAGGAGAGAGCAATTGCCCCTTCCACTTTCTCCCCAGATAGATTAAAACCATCATCTTATATCATATACCACAATCATTTCCTACATAAAGACCTACATAAAAGACTATTTCATTTAAAAAAAAAGAGAGATCACTTTCACAACCAAGGCAAGGAATGGGGTCTTTGGGGGAAAGACTAGCATATTAAAGCAAAAGGCTTAAAGAAAACTTTTTTTACAAGTGCCAGTTTGTGACAGTGTCATAGTGCTCAGATACCTTAAGCTGTTCCCTGCTGCCTCTGGAATAAAATACAAACACCTCAGCTTAACATTTCAAATCCTTTACCAGCTAGCTCCGGACTTCTTTCTGTATTTGCTACATTCTTTCTTTCCACACATTCCACGTTGCAGATGGCCTGACTTGGCATTTCATCTCCTCCCACTATACCTTAGTACTGTCTCCATCCTTAGAACACATTCCCACCTTAGCCAAAGCGCTTTGAATTCCCAGCTCCCTTCAGGACTCAGTGAGCACCACCTCCTTCTTGAAGGTTTTCCTGATCCCCTGGTTAGCAGTTTTCCCTCTTCTCTGATCAATGTGTATTTATTTATCTGCTTAATATGGATCCCCACATAGTAGGTCAGCTCTAGAGGATAGAAACTGTTGTTTTCCTTGTGTCTGTAATCCTTAGCACCTAACACAGGGACTTCTACTTAGCAAAATGCTTATTAAGTGCTTAATGAGTTGCTTAATAAGGTGCTTTCTTGAAATGAGTGATACAATTTTCGAATAACCCTCTGTTGTAGTAGAAATATGTAGTCATGCCCACAGCCTCTCATGTTTTGTATTCCTTTATTCAAGATGGTGGGGAAGGCCATGTCCTGTAACACCCCCCGCCCCAAAAAAAATCCAAAACAAAAATCAAAAACCCAGGTAATTAAATTCAAAAACAACAAAAAATGAGTCTGCTCAGGGCTAACAATAGTTGAGCAGATCCAAAAGTCTCTGTCTCCTGCCCTGAAACACTGCTGCCCTCAAGGCCCATGGCCTACAAGATGGGAACCAGCCTGAGTGTGAATCTTCTATATTCTCTGTGGATTACCTGTGGAACTTGGCTGGTATTCAGAAGTTCACTTGTTCCATAGGCTGTCCCTTCTCTGTCTGAGCCTTCTCCCTGCCTTGACTTGTAACTGGGGGCCAAATCAAGCCATTTCTTGCCATATTTTAAATTGGCAACAGTTTTCTTTTCATGACAATATGCTTATAGGTATTCATGCATCATCTTCAGATTCTCAGTTCTGCTAGAACAGAATTATAGGATAGATTCGGATTCTTTTGGATTTCCCCCCAGTTCCTCATGAAGGCTTTTTCCTGGTGATTTTGCCACTCGTGGGGAGGATGCATCATAGAGGGGGAGATGGGAAGCATGCAGCCTAATTAGGCAGCTTTTGCAGCTGTCAAGATGAGAGGTGGTGAAGTCCTAAACTAGGTTGGTGGCCACATGAGTGGAGAAAAGGGCACAAAGATAAGTTCTTGAGGAGGTAGAAGCTACCAATGGGCCAGTTGTGCTAGAAAGAACAGAGTGTAGGTCTGGCAAAGAGCCTAAATCATTTCAGTGGTATTCTTCTAGCCAGACCAGTCAATCACACCAAAAGAAAGAATCACTGCTGCTCTGGGCATACTCATCCAAACAAAGCCTGATCCAGGCTTTGTAGAGGTGGATTGAAATTTGAGTATGAATCAATGAAAATCTGAACTCAGTGCATCGCAACTCAGGATTTCTTAGCATTCTTTACCAAAGCCTCCGCTATTACCCTCACCCTCACTCACCCTGAGACCTTACCCAATATGGAGGTTTGGTAGTAGGGAGCTTTAATTCCCCGAGGACTGGTGGGAGAATATTTTTGTCAAAATATAATGAATCTTGAATATCATGAATCTCCACTGAGAAATCAGGTAGCTACAGAATATGTGAAAATTCCACAAGCAGCTTTTGATGAGAGGGATAAGTTGTTATTAAATGGGGGAAAGTCTCTCTCCTGATTTTGACATGTTTACTGTTTGGTAATCCTAGGAGTTCTGTGTATTGGTTCATACTGATGTTACTTAAACTGACAGCATAATATCAAACTGGAAGCAAATCATGCATCACTTAATCTGGAAGGGATGAATCAAGGAAAAATCAATAGCAGGCAATAGAGCAGTCAGATAACAAACATGATAGAGAAAACAGTGCAGATCAGGTCATTATAGGTGGCACTTGTGGTAAGATCACCTTGTGTTTACTTGGAGGTTTTCTTCCGCAAGAGCATATATTATCTTATCGCTGGGAAAGAAGGAAAGGACTTTTGGATTGTTGAGTGCAAGAGTCTGAACTTAATGCCCTTCCTTAGCACTGGGAGGCAGACTTCTGCTCAGGACTTGATGTTCAACTTGATCTGTATTGCACTGATTTGTCACCTTTTCTCATATTTTATCCCATTTATCCCTAATGTGCCTCTGCAGGAAGTATGTATAGACTTCACTTTTTTCTTGCCTACTTCCTGGAATTGTTGTGGTCTCTGAGCTATGCTAACACAAATGAAAGCGACTGCCTGTTTGTGGCCCTGTTCTTGTTGCCTGATCTACCTTCTCGTTTGGACCATTCTCAGAATCGTAGCATCAAGAAGCGTCAGCCAAAGTCACGGGTCTGGGAACCATCTCATCTCGACTTCCACAGATTTGTCTGTGTTGCTGAAATGACCAGTAACCAAAAAGGAGTTAGCAGTGCCATTGCAATGCTATTTGGCTATGTTAACTGTAATGCGATCTGTGGATTGACATTTTGAGTTATGAACAACGTTCTCTTTGCTCTCTTCCTAAACTTCTCAATTTCTGCTGATGCCTCAAAACTACCTTCTCAGCTCTTTGCTCAGTCAATTACTATATCCAGCCCAGTGGTAAGTCTCATCAATTCCACCTCTCTAACATCAAAAATTATTCTCTGCCCCCCCCCGCCCATCTCGGCTTCAAAGTATTTGTTCCTGTGGTTTCCTATTCCTCAAATGTCATCCCTCCTTTTTCAATTCCTATCCATTCTTTAACAAACAACTCTAAATCCACCATCTCTAGGAAGCTTCCCAGATTTCTCACATACATCACATAATTAATAATCTTCCCCATCAGTCTTATAAATAAACTAAATAATAAATTGAGGTGAAACAGATAGTGTAGTTGACCTTACAAAATGGGGAACAAGAGCAGATAAAAATAACTTTTAAAATGGATTTTTGCCAGGTATGGTGGCACACGTCTATAATCTCTGCTAACAGGCAGGCTAAAATTGATGTATTGCTAGAGCTCTGGAGTTTTTTGCTGCTGGGATCCAGGCCAGATTGAGTGGTGGGCATCAGTATGATGAACTATGTATGGAGAGGCAAAACATTTGAGGCTGGAAACAGAGTGGGTTGATGCTCCCATGGTAATTGATAGTAGGATTGGGCCAGTGAAAGGTCATTATACTTCCAGAGTGGATGAGATAGGGGCCTAATCTCAGTGAGTAAATGAATGCATGGATGGAGGGAGGGAGGGAAGGAAGGAGGAAGGAAGGAAAGAAGGAAGGAAGGAAGGAAGGAAGGAAGGAATGGGAGGAAGGAATGGGAGGAAGGAAGGAAGGAAGGAAGGAAGGAAGGAAGGAATGGGAGGAAGGAAGGAATGGAGTTTCACTAAGTAGAACATCTGATAAGCCGGGGTGAGATGGTAACTTCTCAGAAATTCAATACATGACTCTGATAGCTGAATAAATAGGGGGAAATTACACTGTGTACACTGAGAATATACAGTGAGAGAATCTTTTCTCTCGCCTCCATCTCCATTACACATCACAGAGAAAGATGGCAAGTGTCCAGTTGCTTCTACTTACTATGGGCCAGCACTGAGTCCTGACAGAACTTGATAGTTGAGGGTTGGGAGATGAAGAACAGAGAGTTCCTATCACCTCTTTTTGGGGCCTATGAAATAGAGAGTCCTCTATTTAGCTTAGTCCTAAATCCTGGCTTTTCTACTAACTCAAACTATGCAGTGGCATATTCTTCCCACCAAGGGAGCACTGTAGCTATTCTCCAGGTCTGCTGTCCTCAGGTTTTCCTGTTGGATCAGCTCTCGATCCCACCTCATCCTTTCTACATTGCCATGGAAGCCACATACCAATGCCATCAGCCCGATGTTGAACACTCATCTTCCATCACGTTTTCATAAACAGTTACTGACAGGCCCGAGCAGAGTAGTGGGTTCCCCCAGAGGGCCTAAGGCCTTAGCAGATATTTCTTCTTAAAAGGTTTTATTTTTTTAAAAATCTATGCACATAAATATTGTCTGGAATTAGTAAGTTCCTCATTTAAAACAAAAAACTTCTCTCAATTAAAAATAGCTACTTTTATTCTAAAATTGGCTTAAAAAGCAAATTGTCAGCAACATTTTTAAAGGAGTTTATTTTGAATAGATTTTTGTAGCTGTTTATAAACTCCCTCAAATAGGTGTTTTATCCAGCAAATGTTGACAAATTTATTCATGGTATCATTAAGAAGGCATATATTGAGCCACTGGTGGATAATCAGCAAAATCACTAGCCATTTTGACAAAAAGTTAAATCAAAAAAGTCGAGACTGCAGATACCAAAAAAGGAGTTATTACCACAATTTAAAACTTCCCTGGTATAGCATATATTAAGTATTTTCATTAGGAAAATTATCCTATTATCTGTATAACACAAAATACAGCTTATGGGCATTAGGGCATACTTCAGAACCTTATATTGATAGAAAAATAAATTTGAATTTAATCACCCACAAAGTACTCTAGTGAACCATAACTGAGAGGGTGTAGGGAGAAGAAAATGCTGGTGAAAAAGACCCTGAACAGGTTTTTCTGCTTTCACAGGGAAGCTACAATAGAGGAATATTTTCTCTGCCTTAGCAAGATGTTCCCCAGTGGGGATTGGGGGAGGTCTTTGGGAGGGGGGATTATCCATAGCAATATATGGCTTACTTGAGTACGCCATGTGGCATTTTTAAAGACCAAGACTATAAGTGCCATCATTTTAATAACTCTCAAAATATGACCTTCCCACAGGTGAGGAAGAAGCCCCTTGTACTGGGCACAACCCCTGACCTTTTCTTTCTTATCTCATCCTCAGTGATGGTGCAGGCAAGAGACAAGGAGCCAGGGTGACAGACGTTAACCAGAGTTCAAGGTTAATGGGGGGGGGAGGATATTGAATTGTATTCCACCAGATTCAATTCTGTGTTTGTTAACGTTCCATTTTTTCCCCCTTAAGTGACAAGGGAGGCTGCACATTAAATTCCTGAATGATAACAAATGACAAGATCGGAGTAAATGTCAAAACAAGTCTGACAAGCTTCAGAAAAAGGTCAGGAATAACTAGCGTGGTGTCCAGCAGGGAGATGAAAGAATGCTATTAGAAACAAAGGAAAAGCCCCCATTGCAAGTGGCTCTGTGCCTAGACTTAGAGAAGCGTAGTGATGAGGTTGGCTTCCAGCCCCTCCACCCCCCCACCCCACACACACATGCGCGCACCATTAAAATGGTGATCACCTGTGGAAGCCTGCTGCTAAGGATGTCATTGATCCTGACACTATTGACCACCCTCAGAAAGATTCCCCTGAGATCAGAAAGGGAACCTCTGGGTCTGGAGTTGCTCATCTTTTCTCAGTCATCCTTTTTAAGTATTAATGTCTTTTCTGTTCTTTTTGGAAATTTCCCGTTTTGAGATATCTCAAGAAGTGATCTCTGAATAGCTTTCAAATGGTATTGCCTCCAGTACCAAGTTCTTGTGTGTCTATTTAGTAAAGCAAATGCCATACCTCCTTAAGCTATCACCCTGTGCTCGTTCATCTGACATATCAAACGCTGAGATGATGGTTCACAGACAGATTTTCAGCTTCCATCGATAGAAATAGATCACTAGAGAGGTACCGCCAGATCTGTTCCATTTCCCATCTGTTTGTTATCCAGATGCTTCTGCTATAACCTGACCTAGTAGGGAGCTCTAAGAATGCCAGCCAGAACAGTGGAGAAGCAGGAGCCAGCCCTGGGGGAGCTGTTGGGCACAGTGGAAGCTAGACCTAAGCAAATTCACTAGTGCTGGGAGTTGTGTGGACAGGAGGGAAGCTCTGGGCAGGGGGACCGACTGTCATCATTCCCCTGTCTCCCAAATCTGCCTCTTCTCTCAACTTGCCTGTTTTTGTTAATGGTACTTACATGTAAAACAATCAACTTGACTTTGAGTCTTTCACGCTCTGTCCCTCCTATCTGGGAAGTCCTGAAGTCCTACTAATTCTTCCTCCCTGACATCTTTCAGATCACTTCACCCTGTTTGCCTCAGTTTCCTCATCTGTCAAATGAGCTGCAGAAGGAAATGGCAAACCACTTCACCATCTTTGACAAGAATTCCCCCCCCATAAAAGGGGTCACAAAGAGTCATATACAATTGAACAACAAAAAATGAAAGATGTAAGAAAAATCCTATTTTGAAACCAAACTAGTAAACTTACCAACTTAGGATTCACCCAGCTTCATAAAGTTTCTGTTCTGACATCAACCAGACTTCTTGGTAAAGGTTCTTCTCTACCTGAGATGAATTGGAAAGTAAGATGCTTCTCCTACCACTACCCCCATTTTCTTTTTTTTTAATTTATTTTTTATTTGTTTTCTTGTTTACATTATTCATTTTCATTACATTTTTTGAATTACAAATTTTCTCCCTGCCTTTCCCCTGCCCCAACCCTAAAACAGCCATCCCACTGTAAAGCCCCTCCCCTGCTCTGCTCCCTTACTTTTTGGTAGGGCAGGAAGGGTCTCCCTATCCCAGCCCTTGTATATCTTAATTCCTAGTGGCAGGTATTGCAGAACTTTAAATTCTATGTTCTTTTGATTCCTCCCTTGTCCCCCACCCCCACTGGAAGGACACTCAGTTCAATACAGGCTATGGATGTGTGATAATACAGGACATCTTCATAGTGGACATATTGTGACAGTGATCATTTGTCTCTCCTTCCTATCCCTTCCCCCC
>JAQQSW010019121.1:0-11110 GCA_028646575.1 Pseudocheirus occidentalis | reverse complement strand
TCACAGATACATCATATGTGTGATGACCAACTTTGAGAAACTGGACTCTTCTCAGCAACGCACAGTTAAAAGACAACTCTACAAGTCTTAGGATGGAAGGAGATGTCTACATTCAGAGAAAGATCTAGAAAGACCAGAGTTTAAAAGGAGAGTGAAGCAATGCATTCTCTCATTCTTTTCTATGTTTGGCTTTTGTTTCTCTTTTCTCACTGTTCACTCCATTGGCTGTAACACCTATACAACCAGACTATTGTACAATGTGAATGAGTTTGCAGATCCTATATATGATTGTATGCCACCATGGCGGCAGTGGGGGGTAGGGAGGAAGGGGAGAAAAATCTGAAACTCAAGTGATTCTGAAACTGAATCTTATAAACTAAAAGTAAACAAGTCAATAAAATAAATTAAAAACAAAACAAAAAAAGCTACTATGGTATTACTGGGTCAAAAGATATGCAATTATTTGTAGCCCTTCGGGCATAGTTCCAGATTGCCCTCCGGAATGTTTGCATCAGTTCACAGCTCCACCAACAATGCATTAGAGTTCCAATTTTTCAACATCCTCTCCAGCACTTGTCATTTTCCTGTTTTGTCATCTTAGCCAATTTGACTGGTGAGATGTGGTACCTCAAAGTTGTTTTGATTTGCATTTCTCAAATCAAGAGTGATTTAGAGTATTTTCCCATATGCTTGAAGATATCTTCAATTTCTACCTCTGAAAATTGCCTCTTCACATCCTTTACCCATTTATCAATTGGAGAATGACTTGTATTCTTATAAATTTTACTTTAATTCCCTGTATATTTTAGAAATGAGGCCTTTATAAGAGATAGTGGTTGAAAATATTCTTTCCAATTTCCTGCTTCTCTCTTAATCTTGGTTACATTGGCTTTGTTTGTAAGAAAACTTTTCAATTTAATATAATCAAGATTACCCATTTTACCTTTTATAATGCTCTCCAACTCTTCTTTGGTCATAAAGTCTTCCCTACTCCATAAATCCAACAGGTAACCTATTTCTTCCTTCCCCAGATTATTTACAGTACCATCTTTTATACCTAGGTCATGCACCCATTTAGACTTGACTTCGGTGTATGGCATTAGATGATGGTCTATGCCCAGTTTCTGCAATACTACATTCCAATTTTCCCAGCAGTTTTTGTCAAATAGTAGATTCTTAACCCAGAAACTGGGGTCTTTGGGCATATCAAACAGTATATTACTATAGTCATTGACTACTGAGTCTTTTGTACCCAATCTTTTCCATTGGTCCACTACGCTATTCCTTATCCAGTACCAGGCAGTTTTCAGGACTGCTGCTTTATAACAGAGATTAAAATCTGGTATGGCTAGGCCACTTTCTGTAACATTTCTTTACATTAATTGCCTTGATATTCTGGACATTTTGTTCTCCCAAATGAATTTTGTCACTATTTTTTCTAGTTTTACAAAGTAATTTTTTGGTAGATTGATTGGTATGAATTTTACCCAGTAATACCACTTTTGGAATTGTATCCCAGAGAGATAATAGAAGTGGTAAAAGGACCCACATGTACAAAAATATTTATTGCAGCTCTCTGTGGTGGCAAAAAACTGGAAACTTAGGGGATGCCCATCAACTGGGGAATGGCTGAACAAGTTATGGTATATGAATGCAATGGAATACTATTGCGCTGTAGGAAATGGAAAAGATATGGACTTTATAATTACCTGGAGATGCTTATACAAATTGATGCTAAGTGAGAAGAGCAGAACCAGGAAAAAATAGTATGGAGTCACAGATACATCATATGTATGATGACCAACCTTTATAAACTGGACTCTTCTCAGCAACACACAGCTAAAAGACAGCTCTACAAGCCTCAGAAGGGAAGGATACATATACACTCAGAAAAAGATCTACAAAGACCAGAGTTTAAATGGAGACTGAAGCGACACATGCTATTATTCTTTTCCATGTTTGGTTTGGTTTCTTTTCTTTTTTTCCCCATTGTTTGCTCCATTGATTACAACACTTCTGTATAACCAGAGTATTGTACAATGTGAAAGTGTTTGCAGATCCCATACACGATTGTACGCCACCATGGTGGACTGGATAGAGAAAGGAGGGGAGAAAATCTGAAACTCAAGTGATTCTGGAACTGAATCTTATAAGCTAAAAGTTAATAAGCAAGTCAAAAAAGTTTTTTAAAGCTACTATATTGATCCAGAAGACCATGACAAAGTCTCAGAGGAAAATGAAGTCAAAACAGTTTACAAGCAGAGTTTCAATTGAAAAAAAAATGTGAATTGGAAACCAGCCTAACAATGATTCCTGGAAGAGCTAAAATTTGATTTTCAAAATCGAGTCATAAAGGAAAGATTAGGTAAAGAAATTAGAACAATACAAGAGAATTATTAAAAGAAATAGAATTAACAGCTAGGTGAAAAAGGTATAATATTCTGGTTAAATATGACCTAAAAATATAACTGTCCAAATGTGAAAAGACATACAAAATCTAAATGAACACAACAAATCCATTAAAAATTAGAATTGGAAAAATATGAAGCATTAAATATTTCATCATAAAATAAAATTATTTAGAAAATAGATTGAAGATAATTTGAGGATTGTTGAACCCTCAAAATCTATGGTCAAAGAAAGAGTATAGCCATCAGATTTCCAGAAATTATAAAGAAAAAATTGTTTCATTATCTTACAATCAGAAGGTAAAACAAAATCAAAAGAATCCAACTATCATCACCTGAAAGAGATCCCAAAATGAAAACTCTCGAGCAGAAAAGCTATAGTCAAAAGCAGTTAGAAAGAAACTGTAAAATATCATGGAGTCACAGTCAGGATCACAAAGAACCTAGCAGCTGCCTTATTAAAAAGTAGAAGACTTGGAATATAATATTCCAGGATGCAAAAGAACTAGAATTACATCCAAGAATAACCTACCCAGCAAAACTGAGTATAAATTTTTAAAAGGGGTTAATTAAATAGAAGGGTTTCAAGTTTTCCTGATAAAAAGACAAAAACTGAATACAAAATATAAATTTCAAATAAAAGATTCACGAGAACTGTCAAAAAAAAAGATAAGCCAGAAAGAAAAAGCATACAGGACTCAATCAATTTAAGTTACTTATATTTATATATCAGAAGATGACATTGTAACTTTTTAAAGACTCATTATTAGGGCAATTAAAATGATTCTACAAAGAAAGAGTGTGCAGATGTAGTAGATGATATTGGAATAATGAAAAAAATCAAGGGGGAATGAAAAGAGAAGCCCTGGGAAAAGATAGGAGGGAGAGGATTAAAGAGGAAAATTATCTTGTATAAGAGAAGTACACAAGGAAGAGGTTTACATGGAGAGAAAAATGCAAGAGGACAGAAAAGGATAAAAAGATATAAAGATAAATAGAAGTACATAAGATGGAGGAAAACACTTAGTAATTATTATTGTGAATGTGAACAGGATGAACTCTCCCATAAAAAGAAAGCAGATAGTAGAAGGGATTAGAAACAAGAATCCAGTATTATGTTGTTTATAAAAAAACAAACAAACACAGAAACAGAGGCCCACATAAAGAATTAAACTAAGTGCCTGGAGCAGATTCTGTTGTCCTTTGACTGAAGTAAAAATGACAGGGGCAGCAATCATTATTTCAGACAAAAGCCAAGCTAAAAGAGACCTTATTAAAAGAGATAATCATGGAAATTACATCTGGCTAATAGGCTACATGGACAATGAAGTATTATAAATAATAAACATATATACATCAAATAGCATTGTTGGGGGCCAAGACCTTCTGAGGTCCTGGCACACTAGCTCCCCAGTTCTACAAGGGCATTAGGCAGATATGCAAGGATAGTATAATCTTGTTGGGTAGATGCTCTCATTGGCCTCGTGAATATCTAAGATATGTATATTTGCAAGTCCTGATTAGGACTCTTGATTTATTGTGCCCCCAGAGGTGGTTCTAGGATAAAGATCTTGATGACTGATTAACCTTGGGCTGTGGTTGGGGGATAGGCAAGACCTAAGATGCAATCACCCCCGAAATAAGGAATATAAGCCCTATGATTGTCTTGTATCATTGGATTGGTATGGAATAGCTCTGGAATAAACAGACTATGAAATACATTCCCCGTCTCTCTGTCTCTTTCCTGTAATCCAGCTAGCTTTAAGCTTTTCTTATTCTCTCTCTCTCTCTTTTCCTCAAATGGTAGCTAGGCCTAGACTGTGCTGGCCACAGCATAGCCTCAAATAAAAAGCTAAATGAATTACAGGAGGAAAAAGTAAAATTATTGTATCAAGTTTCCCCTCTCAAAACCAGAAGAATCTGAACACAAATAAATAAGAAAGAAGTTAAAGAGATAAATAGAATCTTATACAAGTTAAATATGCTAGAAGTCAGGAGAAAATTGAATGGTAATAGAAAGCAGTATAGTTTTTTATCAGTTGTACATTCACCATCACATGAAAAACAAACAACAATCAAAAATGTGTCATTAGGACATAAAAACCTCACAACCAAATGCAGAAAAGTAAATCCTTTTCAGAGAGAAATAGAATAAAAATGATGTGCAATAAAGGGCCATGGAAGTAAAGATCAAAGTTAATTGGCAACTAAATAATATTACCCTAAAGACTGAGTGAATCAACAGCAGCAAGAACAAAAAGACTACAGAAATAATTACAGAAACAATTGACACATTTTAATAAAAAGAATGATAACAATGAGAAAACATAAAAATTTGTAGGATGTAGAGAAAGCTGTCCTTTGGGGAAAATGTGTATTTCTATAAATGTATATCAGTAAAAGTGAGAAAGAACAGACCATACGTTGAATATGTGACAAGAAAAGGATAAATTATATATTTCCAACTAAAGAACAGAATGAAAATCCTGAAAATTGATGGAGAAATTAATAAAAAAATATAAAGAATTGAAACCATAAAACTAGGAGCCATTTTATGAAAAAGGAACAAAAGAAATAAAACATTGGTTAATTTGATTGAAAAAAGAAAAGAAAGTTACCAATATAAAAAATGAAAAGGGTGACTATATCATAAATGAAGGCTAAATTAAATCAATTATTCAGAGTTATTTTTGCCCAACTGTATGAATCTAAAACTGACCATCTAAGTGACATGGGTGAATATTTACCAAAAAAAAAAAAAAGATTATCAGGCCTGATTGAAAGAGGAAGAACTAGATGTTTTAAATAACTTTATCTTAGAAAGAAAAAAAATGAACTAATGGTAAATCAGCTTCCTAAGAAAAAATCCCCAGGACCAGACAGATTTACAAGTGAATTCTAACAACCTTTTATAGGAATAATTAATCCCAAAATAAGCAAAAAAGAATCCTACCAAATTCCTTCTATAACACATATGTGAATTTGATACCTAAATCAGGGAGAGCCAAAAACGAAGAACAAAAACTATAGACCAATTTCTTTAATGGATATTGACATAAACATTTCAAGCAAGAAAAATGGTAAGGAGATTACAGGAGTATATCACAAAGATCATGTACTATGATAATGTAGGATCTATACTAGGAAGGCAGGGCCAGTTCAATATAAGGAAAACTATGCTCATAGTTGACTATATCAATAAAAACAGCAATAAAAATGCCATAATTATATCAATAAGCATAGAATTGTTATTTTACAAAATACAACGTTGATTCCTATTTAAAAAACAACAACAACTGGGGCGGCTAGGTGGCTCAGTGAATAGAGCACTGGCCCTGGAGTCAGGAGTACCTGAGCTCAAATCCAGTCTCAGACACTTAACACAAAAATTAGCCATGTGACCTTGGGCAAGTCACTTAACCCCAACTGCCCTCCAAAAAGAAAAAAATAAAAATAAAAATAAAAATAAAAAAAACAACACTAGGAGCATAGGAATCAATGAGAACTTTCTTAAAATAATAAGTAGTTTGTTTGAGGTAAGCTCATTCAGTCATTAAGGCTAAGTCAAAAATGAAGCAAAGAATGGTCTCTTTTACCTATTCAAAAAAATCAATATTGGAGGGAAGACCCTCAGGGTTGCTGGCCAAAGCAGAAGCAATTGCAATTTACACTCACTCTAGGGCATCAGATCCAGAGCAATGGTGGGACCTGTTGTTAACCAATTAATGAGAGCCAGAATGATTTGGGCTTAAGGAATGGTTCTTAAAAAAAATATCTAGACTATAAAGTCCAAGATGTCTTCTGAGGTTTCAGTGATCAAAATTTATATTCTTTGGGCAGAGCACCCATAGATAAGGATATGATTCCCTATGTGAACAGAATGAGAGAAGGGAGGCAGAGAGGGAGAAAGGGAATGAAGGGAGCAAGGAAAGAAGGAAGGAAGGAATAAATTGGAACTTTCCAGTTTACTGAATAGATGATACATATAAATTACCTATGCTATGTGATAGCTGTCCAAAGAGAGTCTGAACATAAAAACAACATCAATATTCAGAGAGTTTACATTGTGCTGGGAGAATTCAAAAGATAAAATAACACACACACACACACACACACACACACATATATACATAATCATTAGAGGAGTAAAGAGAAAGCAAAGCTTGTCACCTATGGGGACTGAGACATGATTTTCACATGTGATGTTGACCATGTGCTGAAGGTAGAAACAAGGTAGGGGATATAAAATTAATACTGTCTAAGATTTGGTTTTCATAACTAGTGATCTACTTAGTCAATATTTGTGTGAATGTATGTATTTCCAGATGCAAATGTATTTACACTGAAATCACTGTATCTATATGCAACTAATATTTGGATGGAATTCGCCAATTTTCAGATTTTGAAGGGACTTAACAAGTCATCTGGTCTGAATCAGAGTCCTTTCTATTACTTTGCCTATAGGTGGTCATCTGCCTCCTGAGGCAGACAATTCTACACTAAAATAATTCTCATCACTTGGAATTATACCCTCACCTTGCCCCCCACTTTGAAAGAGAATGTGACCAAGCAACCTCAAATCATTGTTTCTTGTTTCCACCTTGGGGAAAACAATCACATTTGCAATCTCTTTTTTGGAGCTCTTACCTTGATATTAATTTATGGCAAAGTCAACATTTTGATTCCCATCAACAATTTTATAAAGCATGTTCTTCAGTTTTCTTTCCCTTACTTAAGAAGGTAATGACTTTGCCTACAATAGTATCAACTGGAATGCCAGAATATATGCCTAAAGAGAGCCAGTACTCCCTATATACAACCTGGGATTGCTATACATTTTTGGTCTAAATGGGAGCAGAATTCAGGTAGGAAGAATGGGATTTAAATCCATGTTCATTCTTATTAAAGGAGTAGAGGTGCTACAGATAGCCAAGATGGTAATCATACCAGTATGTTAGTACAGTGCGAGCACTGGGAATGCAAACAACTGAGAACAACCTCAAACCATGAAGAAATCATTTGAAATAGACAAAGAACTGTTTTAGATTATTCCCTTTAGGTTATCTGCTATACACTTTTCCATAATCTCCATTTGCATTTAGGCTCTGCCAACTGCTTTTCCTGCTTGTATAAAAACAGTAACATCGACATCAACTTAAAAATGATATGAATTTGATCCAACTCTAAGTGTATTCTTCCTCTACTCTTGATCTGACTCTTAAATGTAGATGTTGTCTTTAATTCACCTCTTGTTTGCCTGATACATGGTATATCTTAATTTTGTCTTTGCTTGGACATAGTATTTTTGTAAATATTTTTCCCTAAAAAAATAAGTAAATAAATAAAAGCAATACATTGAGTATATTCACACACACATAAATGTATATAAGGAATTTTAGGATTTGTGGCTAGAACAGACTGTCTTTCTGAAGCAGGAATGCATTTCAGGTACACAAAGTTGAGAAACATTATGTATTAAATACAAGGTAGAGAATACTTCAGGATGTAAAAAAAATAAGAATTGAGATTGATGAAAATCATGTATTCCAGATACTGGTGAAGTACATGAATATAACTAATGAAGACAAGTCACATATTGAGAGAAAGACTTGTCTCAATGCCCAAAATGACCTTAGGATGGAGGACTGAAGAACAGTGTATGGATGTTTCCATTATTACTTTTGAAAATGTCACCCTATGGCCTTAGAGTACTTTACAAGTCAGTATTGTGGATTGAGAGGTGGAGAGTGGAGAGAATATTGTACAAGGACAAGGCTTTCTTTGCCAACTGGAAAAGAGGTGATTCGTTATGGTGTCACACCCATCCTGTCCTACTGCAAAGAGGTTGTTTGATTTATTTGGTACCCACTATGATTAAGGCACTTGGATTACTGAATGCATTTGTACACGTTTTAAAACATTTATACATAGTATGCACCCAGCCTATATACATATGGGGAAAGCAGAATGGAACAATGGATAGGGCAGTAATTTTATTTTTATTTTCTTTTTAGTGATTCATTATTGATGTCAGAGTTGGTTTTATGCCCAACTTTTCCCTTAGTTTTCTTGCTGGAAGCTTTTTCTGTATTAAATAACATTATAATGATATTTTTACTTCTAGAGAATATTACCTTTTTTTGAAGAAGTAACAATTATTGAATCTTCAGTGATGTTATTACTTCTTTTCTTGTAATTTCTTTTAAAACAAAATTTTCTTCTCTATATCTTCTCACCAACAAAATTTGGGGAATGATAGTTCTACCCATTGAAGATGTGGAGGATAAGAAAAAAACATGTTCTTAGTTTGAGGAGTCTTTCTTCTGAATTCCCATCAATGACAAAGACTTCATTTGATTTGGAAACATTTTGAATTAAGATTGTAAACAGATGTAATATCACACAAGTAATACTAATTGATTCAAAAGGTAAAGAGTTAGCCCTGGACACATGGCTAGCATTCTGACACTGAAATTAAACTTCCAGAGCTGTCCTAGGTAAGTAAGGAAATGGGAGGTTTTAGGAAATGCTCAGTAGCTCCAAAAAGTTTTCTGTACCCTCAGAGATAGTGAAAGATTAGTCATACAGCATACCAATGAAACAGTAAACATAATCAGGACAATTCAGTGAAGGAATTTTTTTCAATAAAAACTTCAATTGAGAATTGGCTTTCCAAAACCACAACTCTGTCTCTTCATCATTATGTGCTATTCAACAATGTATGACTTTTCATGTTTGTAGGGGTCTTTGAAAATGTCAGGTGTTTTTCTGATGTTTAAAAGAATTATATAAGCTGCAACTTAACATGACCACCCTGCAATACAGAAGTCTCATCTTCTTGGACCCCATTTTTTAAATGTTCATCTAGTAAAATAGGTGATCAGTGTAGCTACATAAATAAAACATTTCCTCTTCATTTTAATAATCTTCCCTCATAATTCAAAAAAATCAGATCTCAAGGAGCAAGGTCCAGGATACTAATTCTCTTCAAGTATACAGTCTGATAAAAGAGATGACATATACAAAAATGCATTCTGGGACCATAAATTTGTAATTTTTAGGAAACTTATGTATCATTAAGTATAACTTCTCAATCAATGAAGCACATGAGAAATACTGAGTTGAAATGATTTCTAATACACTTAATTTTTCAGGCAGGATATGAACCTAGGTCTCACTGATTTCTAATCCAGTGTCCTGCACTACACCATGGCAAATCTAATCATTATGTTTTCATTCTGTGTCAGTTATGTGCAATGAAGGGGTTTAAAGACAATAGGAGAAGCTACTTCTAGTAGGGGAGACTGTACGGAGAAGTTGATATTAGAAGTGAATGTTGAATTTCAATAGCCAGAATGGGGGTGAAGAGCATTTCAGAGATGACTGAGCCAAGGTATTAAAGTTGGAAAGCATAACAAAGTCCAATACTGTTTTTAAAATAATTTAAAATATATGAAGTAATTACAGACTTTCAGATAAGGAGGGCACATCAGAGACCATGTAATTCAAAATAGCCGTAGACCAGAATCTTTTCTACAATCTTGCCTAGCAGAATCAAGACGTTGCTGACATTTAGTTAAGTAACTAGACATGGAAAGATGCATTTTAGCTAGATTCAAGGGGTAATTGATTGCTAAGTGATAGAGTTTAAGACTTTTAGGGAGGAGAAGGCAGAGAAAATGGGAATCTATTCCTGGTTCCCAGTAGGGGAGTGATTTGACTAAGATATGTATTAACAAAGAAAAATAACAGTGGAATGGGAGCTGAAGACCCCCAGCTCGGGGAATCAGGTTGGTTACTTGTTGACATCTACCAGAGAAGAGACATTGAAGGCATGAACTGAGAGATTCTCGAAGAATAAGAAAATGATTCAAATGCCTGTGGAGACAGATTTGACAGTGCTTAGCTGGAATGTGGGGAATGAGACAGAAAATGTCAAACACCACTCTAAAATGTTTTGGGGAAGTTACTTGATGATGCCATTAACATAAATGAGGATATCAAGAGAGTAAAAAATGATTTAATGAAGAAAATGACATGTTGGACATGGAACATCTCCAATCTTAAGTACAATAGGAGAGCCAGAGAAAAAGATTGGTCTGTACCTGAGAAGTGAGCCAGGGGTGAAGATAGGCATTTGCATTTGGGAGTCAAATGATTGCTATGGGAAGATAATAGTAAGAGAGTGGTGTGGGGGGCAGAAAGAAAGAATTGGAGAAATGAAATGGAGAGAAACAGAGACATAAAGGCAGAGACTGAATGATAACGTGAGAAAGATCCTTCTTATATGAGCACATTTAAAAGGGGGTGGGGTTCACAAATGCTGTTTTCTTCATTTATTCTGTACATACACTTGCTATAGACTGATATCAACATATTGAAAATAAAGATAAGATGGCAACAAGGTATAATAGACCAGAAAATGTGGAGCAAAATAGGAAAATGGAATTTGATTTAGGTATTTAGGTTGTAAAAATTTCCCACAAAAGGACAGTTTACAGATTTATAAGAGAACTTAGATCTTACCTAAGAAGGATGAGATATTCATAAGTGATGAGGAAGAAAGACAGAAAGGGGGAAGACACATACAGACAGAGAGAAACAGAGAGAGAGAGAGACAGAGAGACAGAGACAGACAAACAGAGAGAGAGAGAGAGAGAGGAGAGAGAGAGAGAGAGAGAGAGAGAGAGAGAGAGAGAGAG
>JAQQSW010019120.1:0-11110 GCA_028646575.1 Pseudocheirus occidentalis | reverse complement strand
ATTGGCTTTGTTTGTATAGAAACTTTTCAATTTAATGTAATCAAGATTATCCATTTTGCATTTTATGATGCTCTCCAACTCTTCTTTGGTCATAAAGTCTTCCCTACTCCATAAATCTGACAGGTAAACTATTCCTTGCTTCCCCAGATTATTTACAGTATCAGCCTTTATACCTAGATTGTGCACCCATTTAGACTTGACTTTGATGTATGGCATTAGATGATGGTCTATGCCCAGTTTCTTCCATACTATATTCCAATTTTCCCAGAATTTTTTGTCAAATAGTGAATTCTTAGCCCAAAAACTGGGGTCTTTGGGCATATCAAACAGTATATTACTATAGTCGCTGACTACTGAGTCTTTTGTACCCAGTCTATTCCATTTGACAAAATACAACATCCATTCCAATTAAAAACACTAGAAAGTACAGGAGTAAATGGAGTTTTCCTTAGAATAATAGGTAGCATCTACTTAAAGCCATCAGCAAGTACTATATGCAATGGGGATAAACTAGAAGCATTTCCAATAAGATCAGGGGTGAAACAAGGATGTCCACTATCACCCCTCTTATTCAGTCTGGTACTAGAAGTGTTCGCAGTAGCAATTGGAGAAGAAAAAGAAATCAAAGGAATCAAATTAGGCAAAGAAGACACTAAGCTATCACTCTTTGCAGATGACATGATGATATACTTGGAGAATCCTAGAGAATCAAATAAAAAACTTCTTGAGACAATAAATAAATTTAGCAAAGTTGCAGGATGTAAAATAAATCCACATAAATCCTTAGCATTCCTATATATTTTCAATGAAATCCAATAGCAAAAGATAGTAAAAGAAACCCAATTTAAAGCTACTGTAGATATTATAAAATATTTGGGAATCTATGTGCCAAAACAAACCCAGTACCTTTATGAACACAACCACAAAACATTTTTCACACATATAAAATCAGCTCTCACTAATTGGAAAAACATTAATTGCTCATGGCTGGGTAGAGCTAATATAATAAAAATTACAAGTTTACCTAGATTAAATTACATATTTAGTGCCATACCAATCAATCTACCAAAAAATTACTTTATACAACTAGCAAAAATAGTGACAAAATTCATTTGGAAGGACAAAATGTCCAGAATATCAAGGCAATTGATGAAAAGAAATGTTAGGGAGGGTGGCCTAGCCATAACAGATTTTAATCTCTATTATAAAGCAGCAGTCCTCAAAACTGCCTGGAACTGGCTAAGGAATAAAATAGTGGATCAGTGGAATAGATGGGGTACAAAAGAACTCATTATTTAACAAAAACTATTAGAAAAACTGGGAAATAGTATAGCAAAAACTAGACCTCACACCATATGCCAAGATAAAGTCGAAATGGGTATATGATTCAGACATAACAGGGGTTACCATAAGTAAATTAGGAGAACAAAGAATAGTTCATCTGTCATATCTATGGAGAAGGGAAGAAATATGACCAAACAAAGGATAAAGAACATTATTAAATGCAAAATGGATAATTTTGATTACATTAAATTTGAAAAGGTTTTGCACAAAGCCAATGTATTCAAAGTTAGAAGGAAAGCAGAAAGCTTGGAAACATTTTTATAGTAGTATTTCTGATAAAGGCCTCATTTCTGAAATATAAAGAGAACTGAATCGAATTTATAAGAATACAAATCATTCCTCAACTGACTAATGGTCAAAGGATATGAAGAATCATTTTCAAATGAAGAAATTAAAGCTATCTATAGTCATATGAAAAAATGCTCTAAATCACTATTGATCAGAGAAATGCAAATTAAAACAACTCTGACATACCACCTCATACCTATCATATTGACTAATATGACAGAAAAGGAAAAATTATAAATGTTGGGAAAAACGGGGGAAAATTGAGACACTAATATATTGTTGGTGGAGTTGTGAACTGATCCAATCACTCTAGAGAGCAAGTTGAAACTATTCCCAAAAGCCAATCAAACAGTGCATATCCTTTGATCCAGCAATAACACTACTAGGTCTATATCCCAAAGATATAAAAAGAAAAGAACATATATGCATAAAATATTTTTAGCTATTCTTTATGTGGTAGGAAAGAACTGGAAATTAAAGGGATATTGATCAATTGGGGGATGGCTGAACAAGTTGTGGTATATGAATGGAATGGAATGCTATTGTGCTATAAGAAATGATGTGCCGGCAGATTTCAGAGAACCTGGAAAGACTTAGATGAGTTGATCCTGAGTGAAGTGAGCAGAACCAGGAGAACACTGTACAAAATAACAGCAAAAGGGCAATGATCAACTACGATTGACTTAGCTTCTCTCAGCAATACAATGATCCTAGACAATTTCAAGACTCATGATGGAAAATGCTGTCTATATCCAGAGAAAGATCTATGGAGTCTGAATGCAGATCAAAGCACATTATTTTTGCTTTTCTGTTTAGTTTTTTGTGTTTTTTTTCCTTTTGTTCTGTTCTTTCACAATATGTCTAATGTGGAAATGTTTACATAATTGCACATGTATAGCCTATATCAGATTGTTTGCCATCTTGGTGAGAGGGAATGAGAGGGAAGAAAGGAGGAAAATATTTGTAGCTCAAGATTTTATAAAAGCAAGATTGAAAACTTTCTTTACATGTAATTGGAAAACAAAAAAAAATACTATTTCCAAAAGAAAATCATGTTGTTTGCTTTTGGACTGAGGAAGGTGAGGTCATAAAGCTCGTTCAAAAGTATTCATTTGGATCTGCTTTCTTTAGCCACAGAGGAGTGATGTTTCTCTATAGCTTTCTCTGAGTAACAGCCCCTTTATTGAAATAATTTCATTCACTGGTACACAGGGCAAGCAGCAATGTCAATTTACATTACAAGCCTACAAGCTCAATTCTGTTACCCTTCCTTTCAAAGTGACCACATTATGTAGAACAGGAATCTTTCTCACTTAATATGCAACATGTTGAGAGTGCAAAGATAGATAGGTAATAGAAAGGAAGTAATGAGCAAAAGAATTGAAGGAAAAAACATCCATTATGCATGGAGCACTGTGCAAGTGCTCTACACGTATTATCCTGTCACAACACCCCTGGAAGGGAGGTGCCATTATTCTCATTTTACATATGAAGAAACTGAGGCAAAATAGAGATTAAATGACTTACAGGGTCATTGCATTACATGACAGTAAGTGTCCAAGGCTGTATTTCAACTCATGTTTTCCTGTTTCCAGACCCAAAACTCTATCCTGAGTCACATAGCCACCTCAATGATCTTCTTAAAAGGTGGCAGCCAGAACTGAACATAGTGGTAGAAGTGTGGTTGGCCTAAGTCAGAGTACAGAGAAACTGTAATCTCCTTATCCTCATTGTCATGTTCCCAACATTGTATTAGCTTTTTTTGGCTGCTGAATCACACTGCTGACTCACATTGAACTTGCAGGATACTAAAATCCCTAGATCATTTTTCATTTCCTAAGAAAACTTCTGTCTCATCAAGTCTGACCTGAAAAATTCATTGTTGATTGAATGTGGAACTTGAATCATCAATTGGTTGCTCTAAGATAGTACTCCATTATGCCATGTTGGGGAAAGCCATTGTGCAGGAGATTGAAAATTGAAAGTCATGCTCAAACTCATGGAAGAAATTAATCAGAGGACTTAGAATAAAACCCAGGTTTCCTAACTATGCAGTATTTTATTGGGGAAACCACTCCACTGTGGCAGGCTATGAACAGTGTGAGGTCATCATCTTAAGGTTTCTGTTCTTTAGTGATGAAGTATAGCTGATCAGAGGTTATTCTGGAGTCATTCATAGACAGGCATAGGTCTTTTTCGATAGCCCCATCATAACTATAAAACGAGATGTTGGGACTAGATGAACTCTGAAGTTTCTTCTAACTCTAGATTGATGACCCTATGCATGACAGGGTTCTAGGTGATTATACTACAGATTAAAGAGTAGCTACCCTTACTTTTAGGAAGCTTACAATCTAGCAGGGAAGATAGGCCAAAATATAACCCACATGGTATACTTATGAATACACAAATGATGAGTGGACAGGATGGTCAATAAAAGATGGGTTGTGATCTACTTCTCTGGAGGAAACATAATCAAGACAGCAAATCCTTTTGAGTAACTGAATATAAGCCTAAAAGATGAGAGGGCATATATAGGCTTCAATACATACCGAAGGAAGGATAGTTTATATCAATGAGATTCCAGTTCCATCAAATCATAAAGGGAGATATAAAAAACTACACTCGAATATTGAAGTATAGAAGGGATAGAAATTCTCAATCAAGGCACACTTTAAGTTAAATGCTTCTAGAATGATCAGCTTGCCTACAAGGTGACACAGATTCCTTACCAGTAAAACAGGAAGCAAGTAGCCATGGAAAGCCAGAATAAACCAATCTCTGATCTGTCCCAGTGATTCAGAACTATTCTTCCCACATATAGCTTTCTTTCTCAGTAATTTGTACCTATCTGCCTTAAATAGTCATACCTGCTCTTTTAAAAAGTTTCTGAAAGGGTAAAGAGTGATCACTTATACTTTAATCCTTTATCAATTACTGAGGAAGCAGAAGAACCATTGTGACAGTCTTCTCAATCCTGATATGGCCCCAGTTGAGTACCAAGTGAAAGCTAGCTTATGTTCTTTGCATCCATCCATCTAGCCATCTAGCCACAGTTAGCACTATTCCAAAGCAGGCACTTCATAGTTAATGTTTAGATAAGCCTAGCAAAATTTACTGCCCTGAAAGTTACTAAAGGGAAATTTTTAAAAGTCTAATTTACTCATGTTTATAAAAAGGACAAGCAGTGAAGCGGAATGGTAAACATCCCCGACAATGTGCGATCTGCCCAAGAGAATTCCAGATCTCCCTGCACAATAGTCTTCACTCTATCTGAAAAGAGTTTAACTAGTATTTAATTGTAGCTCTCTAATGTCCACAGAGACGGAAAGAAATAATTTTCCCCTGGTATTTTTTCAAGCTATTTACCTTCATGTCCCCTGGAACTCTTTAAATAACATGCTTTGCAAAATCAGCCAGCAAGCTGCTCTTGGCTCCAAGAATCATTAAAGAATTTATAAGCTGTTTTCTCTCCTAACCCTGGAGCCACTGACTAGGGAAGCAAAATCCAGACATTTGCAACTCAACACCCTGGAGCAACCAGGCTGATGTGATCAGTGGTGCCAAGGCAACAGTCTCTAAAATGCGATAGGTGTGACCCTCGGCTATGGCCAGCTGTGAATTGGGCCACAAGGGAATAAATAGCCCTTTAGAGGTGGTGATTTTTGCTACTGGGCCACCCTGGTGGAGCAATGGCTTATAACATATAAAGAGTCTAAAGATCAGAGATGAATCCATGCAACCCAGATTTCTCCAGGTGGCTCTGGAAAACTCAGGCACACTTTAGAAATTTATTATATTTCCTGTCCATGATCATGTACAACCTGAGATGATATGGCAGCAGTGATTCAGGGGGTCTCTCTGGGGAACAGGTAAGAATGAGGTGTCCCAAGGAAATGTTTATATTTGATCATGATCTGTTAGTGATGGTGGTGCTTGGTTTGCCACAAATCATGTTTTTATAAAAGGCTTTCCTCTCTAAGCTTTTCTGGAAGCTTCTCTGAGAGGCAGTGTGGTATAGTGAATACAGCACTGGATACATCACTGAGTCAGAAGACCTAGGTTCAAATTTGTCGTCATGTACTCATTAGCTATATAATCTTAAGCCAGTCTCATTTTCCTTATATTGTAACTGAGAGGATCAGATGTGATCATTTCTAAAGTCCCTTTAGCTATGAGTACATGACTTTTTGATCTGAAATTCAGTCCAATTTCACTAACCAAAGAGTTAGTGAAGCATAATGGGCAAAGTGTTCTTCTTGTGTAACCTGAGGTTCAAACCTGGTATATTTGCAAAAGATTATACGTTTTGGTGAAGAGAATGATTCCTCAAAGCTGCTTGCCTGGGTGAAGGGTAGAGGTATCACAAGAGCTTGGCAGAGAAGTGAACTTTATCTTCCTTCTTACCTTGAATGAGGACACATGTGGATCCACACTCTCTCTGGGGAGAAATTCAGAGAGAGAAAAAGACTTTGGAAATCAAGGTCATGTTGCAGGACAAGCTTTCCCTATATATCTACCTTCTAAAGTCTTTTATTTCAATCTCTCTGATGGTCTCCCCCAAAAAGCTCTGGATCTATGTATCCCGTCTCTCAAAGAAGGAAGGAAGAAGAAGAGTTGTACTGATGTATCCTTCAGGAACAATAGCAGAGTTGATTTGACCATGGCTCCAGAAAACTGAGGAGGTAGGGAAAGAAAAGAATAAAGAGTAGCTTTAAGGGGCGGCTAAGTAGCGCAGTGAATAGAGCACCGGCCCTGGAGTCAGGAGGACCTGAGTTCAAATCTGGCCTCAGACACAACACAAAAACTAGCCATGTGACCTTGGGCAAGTCACTTAACCCCAATTACCCTCCAAAAAAAAAGAAAAAAAAGAGTAGCTATCAAGGGCAATTATACTGGTGAGGCTTCCCATAAGGAGGGAGTAGAGATTTAAGTGAAGCATGTATGGGGTAAAATAATGTGCCATGTGAGGTAGTCACCAATCAAGAACGTAGGATGTGTTGCAATCCATCCTAACAGAGAGAAAATCCACATTGACGAGATCATTGACATATCAAAGCTTTTTTCATAATTGCTTTGCATAAATGTTTCAGAAATGCTAGATAAACATCTTGGCTCTTCTCCCACCAACAAAAGTCTGCCACATTCTCCAGGGGGAGCGTGGTACAGTAGAAAGAGTATTGAATTGGAAGTCAGAAGTTCTGTATTCAAATTCCATTTCTGCCATTTACTATTTATGTGACTTTCAGATGTCACTTAACCTTGCTGGGAATGGTGTGTTTTTTTCATCTATAAAATAGGGAGAGGGTTTGGATTTTTTGTTGTTATTGTTTGGTTCTTTCAGTTGTGCACAACTCTTCATGACCCCATTTAAGTTGTTTGTTTTGTTTTGTTGCAAAGACTCTGCAATGGTTTACCATTTCTTTCTTCAGCTTATTTTACAGATGAGGAAACTAAGGCAAACAAGATTAAGTGACTTGCCCAGGGTCACACAACTAGTGAGTGTTTGAGGCTGGATTTGATCATGAAGATCAGTCTTCCTACTCTATCCATTGTGCCACTTGGCTGTCAGCGTGAAGTTCTCAGATTCCTTTCCAATTCTAAATCTGTGATCCTCTGAATGGCAAAAGGAAGCTCTTTTCCATCCCTAGAGCAACAGGTATCTATTTTAATCATGGGCAATTTACTTAGCCTTCAAGGATCTCAGTCTCATAAAATAAAAATAATAAAATAAAATAAAATAAAAAGGGGAAGGGCCTATAACATTAGTCAGTATATGAAGAACCACCTTCTCATAAGGTTAGACAGTTCTCTGAGACAGTTTAAGTGCAGTTCTGGAAGCAGGGGTTTGAAGTACAAGATTTCATATGAATACAGGAAAATGAAAAATGAAGTGTGAATGGGGACTGAGTGTTTAAGGAGCATGAGTGGCTTGTCTCTAGAGAGCCTTTCTGTTCCATGGCTCTCTAAGAGCAGCATTTGTGACATTGGAGACTAGGTTTCCCCTTTCTAACCACAAAGTGGAAGGACACAGTCTGACTCATTCAGGGAAAGAGAGAGAAAATTGCAATCAATGCATGATTTTAATCTTTTTCTACAGAACTTTATGCTTCCAAAGGGCATTTTCAGAGATTCCTTGAAAGAATGTGAAGGGAATACAATGAAAGATCAAGCTTGGAAAATGTAAAATCTATTAAGGCAATGGAAATTGGGAAAAACCAAAGGAGATCACTGATACCAAAATTGTTTAAAGGCTTTAAGGGAACCTGGGCCAAAAGCCAAAAGCAATCCCAACACTAATGGAAAATAGTTCAGGTTTCCCCTCCACACTGGGCGCCAGGAGGAATATCTCCACCCATAGTTATTACAAAGAATGACAGCACACAGGATAAATTGAAACCAAAAAAAAATACACAGTTATTGGGACTACAACCTTATTCCCACCATAAACACATTTATTCTCACAATCTGCTTTGGTCACAACATAAACACAAAATAGAGGAAAGGAAGCTACAGAATTGATCATCTTCCTACTGAAATCAATCCAACAAGCTTTTACCTGCTACAAACTTACTATGTGCAAGGCAATGTGCTAGGTGCTATAAACACAAAGACAAAGAGAAAGATAGCCCCTGACCTCAAGGAGCATCCATTTTCCTAGATTAAGTGAAGTGAGTTTTCATTGGTTTATGTGAGTTTATTCCCATTACTAGGGTAATAAGTATTTTAAACAGCTATAATCAGGAAGTCATATATTTTTGCAATTCTGTAGCTGGAAAGGGGAATAAAATAATGAAGAAATGATAAGTCTAAAAGCAGTTTTTTTAAGAGGGGTAGCTACATAGACATCAACTTTTATTGATAAGACTTCTGTGTTGAACAGATTGTTGAATAGACAAACTGAAAGACTGAGAGACAGACAGACGTAGTTAGGGAGCAGTAGAGCCAATGGTAGAATATAGCACAGTGCAACTTAGTTCTCCCAATATTCCCCTCAAATCAAATTTTGGAGCATCAGAGTCAATAAAAAGTCAAAATGAGACATGTTTCTAGACTAAAACAATTTAGCAGGCTGGCAGGAGAAGTTTGTGACACTAGGGTGGGAGCTATTATAACATCATGCAGAAGCAGATTCCCAAAAGAATACTACTGTAAACAGCTTTTAAGGTTTGGATTACACAGTATAGTGAACACTTGATTTATTCCATTACAAATCAAGGCAAACACTCACAACAAATCATAATATAATATTCACAACATTACATCTTATCACAGAAAATCACAATATAGTGTTCATAACAGCTTAACATTAGAATGGCCACACACTTTTCACTATAGCGGTCACAATATTTAGAACAAAAAACAAAAGAATAATCATCTGATTTCTCTAAGGGGGAAACCCTCCTTACTTATTCACTCAATCAATTCAAAATACAATAATCACTACTTAATCATTCAATCAATTCACAATACAATAATCAATCTTCCACTCATGAGGCAACCACTAACTTAATCAGTCACTAATCTAGATTCACAATTACTACATACCATTAATCACTAAGTACAGTCAATAGAAAACCACCCAAACTCTCCACCCCTCCGTGTCTTCTATTTCATCATGCCTATAAGGGGAGGCCTTTTCTTCATCTTGACTCCAGGTGGTCTCTCAGATTCCCTGGATCCCCTTCCATAGTCCTAGCTCCTACCTGAATACACCAAACAGTCACCTGGATTCAGGAGCAGACAGCCCCCCAGGTCCTTGTCCAGCCTCTGGGCAGTCCCTGGCACACACCAAAGTTCACAGGGTCCAGCACATCTCAAACCCTTCACCACTTCTGTTGCTGGGAACTCAAGGATCCACCAAGCCACAAACCAACAAAGGTTTATCTCAGTCATGCTTCTTCAGTCTGCCAGTAGTTCAGCTGGCCCTAGGACCCAGAAGGAATCTCAGCCTTCCAGAAGGCCTTCCAGGCAGCCCTTCTAGGCAGCCTTCTCAGCCTTCAGGCAGCCTTCACCAGATTCAGGTCTCAAGAAAACTCCAACTCAGTTCCCAGTCAGCTTCCAGATGCTGGTAGAGAAACTCTCTCTCTCTCTCTCTCTCTCTCTCTCTCTCTCTCTCTCTCTCTCTCTCTCTCTCTCTCTCTCTCTCTCTCTCTCTCTCTCTCTCTGTCTCTCTCTCTCTCTCTCTCTTAAGAAAACTCCAATTCAGTTCTTTAGTCCAGCAGCCCAGCTCCCAGATGCTGAGACAATCCTGTTTCCTCCAACAGGAGCCACCAAGAGGAAGATTCCTGTTTCTGTCTCTCTGTCTCTAGAACTCTTCTTATAATACACACACTGGCCTCCTGTCTCAGCCAACCCTCTCCTGCCACATCAGCAACAGAGACAGAATTCACACCTTCTGTACTTAGCCCTAAGTTACTAAGGGCTAAGTATCCGCTAAACTGATTACTGTTACAGCTATCACCATGGATGCAGCTATGAAAGCAGCAGCAGCAGTATCTTGGGGAGCTCTTGGGGTGTTAAGGGGGTCAGACAACTAGTAAAAAAGATAGGAGTGATAGATGAACAACTGGAAAATGAAATGGGAGTGATGTGTGTGTATGTGTGTACACATACACACACATATATAAATATATATTTTTATATACATAGTATTTAGCTGGGTATAGAAATGTATCTTACCCAATAGGGAAATAAGAGAGGAAATGAATGGATAAGAGCAGGGGGGAGGTAATAATAAAAGGGAGAGAGGAATAAGGGAGGCAGTGATTAGAAGCAAAATGGACTTTTGAGGAGGGACAGAAGAGAGAAGGAAACAACAAGACAGAGACAGACAGAGAAGGATAAACAGAAGACAATAGGATAGAGGCTTAGCAATCATAACTGTTAATGTGAATGGGATGAATTCACCCACAAAACAGAAGCAGATAGTAGAATGGATTAGAAATCAGAATCCAATAATATGTTGTTTATAAGAGACATACTTGAAACAGAAAACAGACAGTTAAATAAGGGACTGGAGTGAAATCTATTGTTTCAGGTAAAGTAAAAAGGGCAAAAGTGAAAACAAGTCTAATTAAAAGAGACAAACAGGGAATCTACTTTTTGCTAAAAGGTATCACAGACAATGAAGTAATATCAAAAAAATTTAAGACCAAACTTCTCTGTTAAAGGTCTCATTTTTCAAGTGTATAGGGTACTTCATCAAATTTATAAAAATAAGAACCATCCCCAATGAATAAATGGTCAAAGAATATGAATAAGCAGTTTTCAGAAGAAGAAATAAAAGCTATCTATAGTCATATAAAAATATTTAAATCAGTATTGGTTAGAGAAATGCAAACAAAAACAACTCTGAAGTGCCACTCAAACATATCAGAAATTTCAAAAGCTGGATGGGGATGAGAGAAAATATATATAATAATAAACTGCTGATGGAATTGTTAACTGCTTCAATCATTTTGTTCTTTTTTTTTTT